>PVIR01017810.1:0-34298 GCA_004026965.1 Petromus typicus | reverse complement strand
ATCTCATTTTTGCCACTTTTTGACTTTGGGCACCTTTTTATCTCTGTCTAGTTTTTTCTGTGAGAAACAAGAAGGCAGTACTTATCAGGCAGTTTGTGCATATATTCTGAGGCCTCGTTGTAGAATTGCCCAAGAGCATTATAATTGTCTATAAAGAATGTGAAACATAGTAGTAACTTAATATGACCTATTTCTGCTGGACCAAATACTAATCTTTTGTTCAACGTGAGGCATTGGATTCTGAGTTCAAAATTCCAATGGTGATCTGTACAGCAAAAAGTAAAGTAGAACTATTGCCTTGTGTGTTTGTGTGTGTGTGTGTGTATGTATGTATGTATTTAGAATATTATATAAGTTCCTTTTAAGGGAAGTAAGGTGTGATGTGGAAAACTGAGTAGGAAAATTAAAAGCTACAGTGATGTAAGAACAATAGTTTTCAAAGAGCTATAATGACTATGAAGAGTGAGATCATTAGGTTGCCGGGTGGCATGGAGTAAAAAAGGAAATATAGGCTTATGTCAGAATTCATTAGTGTCAACTAAGACTTCTAACCCAAAACAACTGGCAGAAAAGTAAAAACTTCAATTACAACTTCAGTCTTGCTGTTGTGTGGTCTACATGAAAACAACACAGGAGAGTGATTTCCATTAGTCTCGCTGATCATTTTCCCCAAGTTTTTAAAAAAGCATCTAAATGATTTTTTAAAGTGATTATCTAATGCATCTTTTTATGATGCTTATTTTAAAAGTACTCTTTATGCATTGGTGAAATACTTGGATACCCAGGAGTTGCATGAATTTGTTCTGTCCTAGTATTTCTAAGAGTTTTGCACATGAAGCAAAGGAAGAGCTGTATGTTTTCCATCATTTTCCCTTTCAGAAGGTGTTGACTTTGTGAAAGAAAAATCCCCAGATATTCTCATGGTAGAGCATTCATTTCAAGAAACACATTCTGGTTGTCTTAAAATATTATTGTACTCTTTCTGAAAATCTGTTAATAGGGCATGAATAACCTCAACAAAGTAGGCAAGGCAGTTTTCCATGATGGCACTTCATCACCAGTTTGTAGGGAAATAGTAATAGTTGCTCTTCATTTCAAAAATATCCAACACTAGGGAGAAAAGAGGCAGATGTTCTGCGATGGTCTGTCTTGTGTTTGATAGGAGCACAGGTAGGTTGCTGGGGAGAATGCAGAGCATAAGTCTAAAAGCTGTTCTATTCTGTTTTATTTTGTAAGTCTTGTCTTTTGTTTTGTTTATTTCTGAGACAATGTCTTGATATGTAATATAGCCTGACTTCAAAATCACTATGTAGCCCAGGGTGGTCATGACCTCACCATCCTCCTATCTTAACACTGAATGCTGGGATTACACATGTGAACCACCTTCCAGCCAAAAAGCTACTTCTAAATCCAAACAGGTTTTATTAAAAATCATGCATGTATATGGAAACATTTATTCCACAAGCTAGCATTAGTATTATTTTTAAATAGAAAACTGATTCTGCTTACTAATGTGTTTCTCCTTTTGCGATATCTTTTTTACTGTTGGGCCAAAGAAGAGATTTTTCTACAAATTTCAAGAAATAATTTCACATCATGTCATGTACACCTTAAGAGTTATGATTTATTAATAAGCAATTCAGTGAATATATAAAGTGATTATTTTCTATTGAAAGTGTTGCTTTCTAGTAATAGATTGTTTCCTTAGAGAAAAAAATCATGAATGCATTTTCAGAAAAGATTCTTTTGAGAATATTAATCTGGCTTATGTTCAAGTGGGGAGATGGTTTTTTAACATGAATTTCTTGTCATTTTCCAGTGCTATATTTCTCTACCATGTCTTTATTAATAACTACTAATTTGATATATTTTTATTTTATAGTTAAAACAGAGCCAATGAGCAGCAGTGAAATAGCTTCAACAACAGCGGATGGGTCTGTAGATAATTTCTCAGGTTCAGGTAAGAAATAAATCAATATTTTTATGTTAATATTAATTTTTTTAGTTTTTTTATATGTATATATCTATGTGTATTTATATATATGCATAATAAGATATAGTTTTATTCAGAATCCCATTTGAACAACTGATATTTTTGTTTAGTGTGATGAAACATTTGCTGAAAATGCTGGTGATAAAAGGACTTTTGTTTTCCTTTCCTACATTATGTTTATTATTCTAATCACTTCTCTTTTGCTTTCATCTGCATCACTTTCCCCATCATACACATTTGAGTAGATAAAATTTTAGGTAAAAACCTTCCTGACTCTTATGAAGCCATTTTCTAATCCTCATCCAAACTATAAGCCTAAAATAAATAATCTTTGTGAAGCAGCATTCAATTTTTAAATTAATCTTTTTTTCATTTTTTATTCATTTATCTTTTTGACATTAGTGTCCCCAGGAAACAAAAGATTCAAATTTCATATCTGTCATAATGAAATTGCTGATGAGAATAACGAAGTAACTATGAAAACCTGGTTAAATATTTTCCAAGTTACCCAGCCTGGACTGTTTGTATCAGATCACTCTGAAATGTTTAGTCCTTTTCATATTATCTGCTATACTTATCCAACGTCTGAAATGAAGTGCTATGCTTTCATGAATTTGACTAATTTACTCTAGCTCTTAGGGTGATTTACTTAATGTATACCACAACTGAAAACAAACTATAGATATAAAATTAATTACTAATGCACAACTGACACTAATGACACAAGATGGAGACAGTGACTAAGTATGTTATAGCTATTTGTTCTCTCATAAAGCCTTTACTAGAATTTGAGTCATGTCAGGCAGTGTTACTGGTGCTATTAGGTCCTATTTCAGGGATTAATGGAATGAATGGTGACCAAAGCTGCACAGTCTGACAAATAGCAGAGGGACAATCAGGAAGCACAAGAGCACCCAAGAAGGGGCCTCGTGGAGACCATGATAGTGTAGACTAGTCAGGGGAGGTGTTCTAGAATAGATGCCTGTGCTCAGTTTTTAAAAAATAAGCAGGAAAAAACACATGTAGAACCAGGGAGAGAAATGCTGGACCCTCTGTGGGAAGGAGCTGTGGTGCACAGGGCATGGAGCCTGGGAGACTGTTAATGCCTGCGCAGGCCTGGTGTGACTGAGCTGAGCAGTAAGTGTGTGCTGTGGGGAAGGGCCAGTCACACGTGGCTGCACGTCCCACATAGAGTTCACACAGAGTAAGTGTAATGAAATTCATTAACAGAAGTTGTGTATCTATATTCACAGTCCAGCCTCATGACCACTGGGGCATGCAGATTAGAAGCAGGTGAACTATAGTCAAGAGACCAGTTATAGGCTCTTTTGTATTAATTTGTGCAAGAAATATTGAAGGCCTCACTTAATACACTGGCAGTGGATATGGAAAGGTGAATTCAGTGTCTTTATAGAGAAAAGTTCATAGTCATGACCAATAGGATGGGGGTGAGCAAAGCAGAGAGAGGAGGTAGAGCTAGGAAATATAAGGGAGCTGTAACTAACAAAGATGATGACCTCAGCTCTGTGTGTGTTGAATATGTAGTGTCACCCACCTGTACATGTCAAGTATGCTGGGGATTAGATCTCAGGAAAGATTTGGAAACGCTGAAAGTATACAAGGAGTTAGTTAACAGGCTATAACAAGGTTGGGAACAGAGCCCAGAAGAGGTGTGGAGACACATGCATACATGCAGGCATGCGCATGCCCACATGTACGCACATGCATGCATGCATGCACACAAATGAGATGTGTGAAGCGTCCTGAGAAAATGAGATGGTTAATGAAGAAAGGTGAGCACTGAACTGAAAGTTAAAGCAGAGAAGAATTTCAGGGAAGCACCACCGGGCACAGATTCACACACAGCACTTAGAAAATGTTTAGGAAAACATAACGACAGGAGAGAATGTTAACTATAGTAAGTGAAAAAGCAGGTTTCAGAAGAGTAATACTTTTAGTATAATCCTTTTTTAAAGGGAACATACTGTTATATAAGATTACGTGCCTATGTGCAGGTTTGAAAATTAGTGGTGATTCTCTGGATGGTAGAATAAAATTTGAATTTATTGTTTTTTGCTTCTGTCTTTTTTCTGAAGCCTTTTAAACACTGCCTATGTGTATATTCTATACTTATTTTTTAAAGTAATAATATTAAAGTATAAAATTAACTTTTGTGTGCTACAAAGAGATAATTGAGTTTTGAAAATATATGTGGTAGCTTCACTTTTCCTGATTTTGGTAGCTCTTCTTTGGTAAAGAAATTTCCTAAATTTTAAGAAATACAAACTGAATTATTTATGAGTTAAAGGATTCATATTGGTGATTCCCCTAAAATGCAACATATCCATGTGTAAATATTCATACTCATATGAATACACAGAGGTTGTCAAGTATAAAGCTCATGTAATAAAATATTGACCACTTTGGATGAGGAATAACTGGGATGTTTTCATACTTTTTTGGTAACTTTTTTGCAAGTTTCTCATCTATGCCCAAGTAAATAAAACAGAAACAGCTGAGAAGCATCAGTGGATATAGCCCACTGGGATTTTAGAAAGTTGGACTTTACCCATCCTTTCTCTTACTGAAGGACAAGTTCCATTTCTGTTTCTCCAACATAGTTCCTAGGATAGTATGTTCTTATAAGGTTTATCAGATGGATGAATGATGTAATGAAAAAAATGAAGTAGATCAGGAAAGAAAAATGTCTTTCTAAAGACATTTATATAGTGAGAAAGAGAAGGGGAGAGAAGGAGATCCAATAGAGAAAGAGATGACCAGGAAGGCCAGGGAGCTTTGTGCTCCTGATACAGGCTTCCTAGAGGCAGAAGTCTAAAGTATAACACAGTAGAAAAATTGTGAAAGAAAAAGCCCTGATTGGACAGTAACAACTTCAATCCAAAATGCAAGTGGATCTGCCTAGAAAAGGACTAACTTCTACTGAAACATTTTAGAAGATGCAGTGAAAAGTAAAGTAGAAGAGCTTATCATGAGATTCCCTATCTGATTCTTCTGTGGAGCCTTCCACCCTCATCTGTCTGTGGGGGAAAGCTGAATTCTTCCAGAAGCCTGCAAGTCCCATTGCTCTCTGGCTCTGGTGACTCCACCGCGCTGCCTGCCTCCCCGGCTTACCATGCTTCCTCCACCTCTGGATATGCCCCTCATGTGTGCCTGTGCACCAAGTCTCTGCAGCCCAGACCTGCCTGTCTCCTCCATATCTTCACACCCATGCTTAGGTCTCTCCTCCTCATGCCTGCATGTTTGCTGGACAGATCAGCAGATGAACAAAGGAGTGATGGCTTCTCCATTCCCCTCTGAAGTAACACAAAATGAGAACAGTGATAGGCTGGTGAACTTGAAGAGATGGAGGAGAGGTAAAAATCCAGACAAAATTGGAGCTATTGGACATGGAGGCATTAGATGGAATGTTCTTTCCCCACAAAGGCTTAGGAACCCAAGTAAAAAGATTTTAGTTTGATTGAAGATTAAGGACTTGCCAGGTAGGATGTGGGAATAAGTGGAAGTAAGAGAATTGTTTGAAATTATTATTCATGCATCTAGTGTAGATGGAAAAGATGATAACTCAAGAGGAAATAATAATTTTAAGGGCTCTGCATCTCTTGATAAGGTTTCAAGAAGAATAAAAGAATAAAACTTCTAGAAAGAGTGATGATCCTTAATCTCAGAGCTCAGGGAGGCTGCTCCCACATGTTTTTTCCGTTCTCCACGCTTCCTTTCCTTATCCTCATCACTACTTTGAGTTATCTTTCAGTGCCGTCTTCATGCTGAGCTATAGCATATTGGACAGACACTCTGTATTATCCACATTTACAGTGTCCATGGCCATTATGTACTAAGGAGCACATAGGTGCCTAAGCGAATGAATCAGTCAATATTCTTGTGGCTTGTGACCATAGAATGGAGAAAGAAGGATTAGGGTGTGACCACCCAGTGATGGAAAGGAGGCCAAGTCAAGACCTAGACATTATGAGAAAATTGTAGGCTGTATAACACAGGATAATACTGGGCTCATCAGAAAACACAGCTACACCCTAAAAATTTTGATAAATGCAAGGCATATTCAGGAGGCAGGATCACCTACAGAAATGTTCAAGAGCTCTCATGAACCTCAGAAAAGGAAAGATTTTATAGGAGAATAGCAATCCTATGTTTTGAAGAAGCAGCAGTGAAGATGTGTTTTCTGGGATCTTTTTGATATCTGGAATCTGACATCATATGCAGCTTCTACTTTAAAAAGATGTGCAGGAGAAGAAGTGGCCAGGGAAACAAGCTTAGACGAAGATGGTGAGACAGTTTGGCAAAGTGGCTGAAACTAGACAGGGCCTTGTTTTCTACAGATTGTCTTTGTTGAATACAGAAGAAGTAATTAGGTGAGCTGAAGCATCCAGGCAAGATGTCAGAAGCACAGAACACTATGGAAATTGATTTTTGTAGTGTCTTTCATGGTTTCCTTCCTTCCTCTTTCCTATTAAAAAGTAAAGATACTAGGCCAGGGATTTAGTTCAGTGGTTCCAGTGCCTGTCGTGCAAGTGCAAGTACCTGGGTTCGATCCCCAGTAACCATATATAATAATGCTGAGTGTGGAGACTCATGCCCACCAACAATCAGTACCACATACCACAGTGGTGGTATGCTGTGGTGGTTCATGCCTATAATCCTAGCACTTGGGAGGCAGAGGTAGGAGGATTGCTGTGAGTTCCAGGCTGAGCTCAGGGCCAGTCTCAACTATAAAAGCAATAAGTTGTGTCATATACTGGTACAAATTCTCACTGTTGAGTGTAATCATGATGTGTATATGTAACGTACCAATAAAGATTTAATAAGAAAAAAAAAAAAACCCTGTCTCAAAAAACTGTAAAGATACAAAACTCAAGGTGTATTGGAATGGCTGGGAACCGGGCTTTGGTTCACAAGGGAAGGAAGTCTCTCAAGTTGATCTTTACCTCTGTGGTTACCATTTCTGTTTCCTTTCTCCATGATGGCTTAAAAATTCATATGCACTTAAAATGTCCATCTCAACTATTCTTGGTGTCTTAGGCAGTTAAGGAGCAAGGAAAAGAAAAATGTCCACACAAATGTGGCTGGTGGTAGTTCTATCTCTGTCTGTGAAGGACTCCTGGCATGTAGAAACATCATGAGGACCTGGGACTCACTCTGTTCCTAGACAATTCCTCATGTATTGTGCTTTGTGGAAACTGGTTTCCCAAGGCTGAAATGAAATTGCAAGTTTATTTACCATTTCTTTTTAAAATTATTTTAAATTTGAATCTTTATTGGTACATTATATATACACATCATGATCACACTCAACATTCAGATTTTTATTTATTTTTAACATTTTCAGGACTTCTCTTTGAATCAGCATAATTGCTGAACATCCTTAAGAAATGGAGCTTTATGTTATTTTAAAAAACACTATTACATATATTTTGTATATTACAGAATTTTGCAATATGTTTGATCTAAATATATTTTTGTTAGGTTAATGAATTGTTGACTATTAATACACCCACATTTTAATTTTTTAGTAGCTATTGCTAGCTTGTACTTAAGACAGGTTCTTTGCATGTGCAGTAATGCATGAGGTCTGTTTCCCCATGCAGTTGTGATTAATAAGAAATTAATCACATGAGCCCTTTTATTTAGTGTTCTTTTTAAAAATTGAGATATTTATTGGTACATTACATATACACATCATGATTGCACTCAACAGTGAGAATTTGTACCAGTATATGACACAACTCAATTCTCATTTTTTCCCATAACTCTACCCACCCTACCACTCCATTCGCTATATCCATAAACTTTGTTTCCTTTCTTTTTTGTCATAATCTCATTATTTTCCCCCTTCATCCCATTTCACAATATATAACATACATCCTAGAACTCATTTACATCTTTATTTTCTCATACCAGAAAAAAGATATGATATTTACAGATCTGTGACCTATTTATTTCACTTATGAGGATGTCCTCAATTATTTACCATTTCTTTAAAATTTTACTCATTCATTTTACCAATGAAAAACAATATTTCAATGGTTTATATTTTAAGAACCACAAGGACTGAAAATAATATGTTCATACTATCTTTGTATGCCACTTCTGCCATATTTATAAAGCTTAACTTTGTTATTAAGATATCAAATAAAAACATCAGTTGCTATTGATTATACAAAATTGATGTCTAGTGCTATTGAAAATAGAAACAGGAACACTTTTCTGTAGGAGAAGAAATACCTGACATACGGTTAATTTATTTTTTAGTTGGTCACAAAAAGATAACTTAGTGGTTCTGATTCATATATTCATAAATAGTTATTTATTGAGTACCTACCATGAGAATAGTAATGTTCTACTGAATGGAACCATAGAGTAAAATATGGACATCTCTGCCTTCATGGAGTGCTCATTCTGACAGAAAGGACAGATATGACATAAATAAAGTGAGTCTTACTGTATCTGATAGGGCCTGAAAAGTGCTTTGAATAAAAAGCTGATCAAACATACACTGGAAGAGTGGATGGTCTATCAAAGTGAGGTCTCCGAGAAGAGGTCATCAGAGCAGAAATCTTGGGTGAAGTGAGGGAAAGTGTTTGGGTTGGGGACAATGGAAGGCTTGGAGCTGAGGGTAAGCTGAGCTGTGGAATGATCTAACGTCTATGTTTAAGGAATCAGTTTGTTATATGGAAAAGGATTTATGGAGAGAAGGGTGGAAAGGAGCTGAGTGGGTACAGGGAAACCAGTATTTCCTTGACTCAGAAGAATGATGTCTGTGTTAGCTTGCATCTGCCTACAGGAGTCGCCAAAGCAGGAATAAATGTGTCAGAATTATATTAGTGAAAAGGAGTAGATGAGACAGAAAGAAAGGAATGATAAGTTAGACAATGGGTGTGTGTGGGGGGGGGTCCCCTGGGCTGCCTTGCATTCTAATAGCTTTTCACCAAGACCGTCAGATGAGTTGTAGTCTCTCAGGAGCAAGCCTACCTTCTTATTCCCAATGTTTCATCACTGACAGGAAGCAGTCCTTCTGAACGTGGCTTCCTTGCAGTTGCTCAGATGCGTTTCAGAGAAGGAATGGAATGATTGAAAAGAAATATGCTAACTAGGGAGATATTGGTTGGTTGTCCCCAAGGCTCTGTGATATGTATAATTTAAAGTTTGCAAATGGTGAATGGCTTATTTATTTACTTTAATAGCTGATCCTGGGCATTCCCTTTGCTTTAGGTTATTTTGGTCCCAGGAAATTAAAATGAATCTGGGTTCTTGGATTACTGATTAAAAGAATGTTTTAGGCTATTAAAGGATAAAGTACTGGAGTCATAACATTGCAGAGTTTTCATCACAGACCATGCAGAGATTGCAAGAGTTTGGATTGAGAAATCCCAAAAGATAAGGCTTTGTTATATAGTGGTTGATATATGCAATAATTCTAGGTACACTTAATAGGTGAATAACAGTAAGCGCACATCATGCATTCTTCAAAATTATTTCCTAAGAAGTACCATTTACTCTAATTTGTACTGCTAACATGCTGTATCAGGTTTATTATGTATGTTAATGAACAACAAAATAATTGAACCATTCTTCAAGTAATTTTGGTCTTAAAAATCGACTTTTTGTATAACTTAAATCTCATATTATTATTACACATTATTTTTTAATTACTTTCCATGTGCCAGGTCTTATCAATTGGTCAGGAAACAAGTGTGAATTAGTTCCTGGCCCCAGAAACTTGTGGTTGGCAGAGGAACTAGCATATATGAACTGACTAACCATAATGCGATGTGGCAAGTGCCATGTTGCCAATGTTTGGAGTGTTCCAAGCAAGTACAAAGGAGGGAGGTGTTACCCAAAAAGAAATGATGTTTTAGTCTTGAGGGTGGAGTGTCTGTCAGGCAAAGGGAAGAAGACCATTACAAGGAAGAAAAAGGTTATACAAAGAAGGACCAAAAAAGATCTAGAATTCATGCCACATGGAGGGGAGCTGAAGTCCAGGAAGACCACCCGTCATAAACCCAGAGGAGAACTGAAGCTTGCACCTCTTCCGATATGTTGCCAAGAAGTTTGGTATTTGTCTTAGGGATGATGTGGCCGGTGGAAAAATTATGAGCTGGAAAATGGACATGAAGAGGTTTCCACTTAGGATATCTGGCTGTGGTGCCAGTGGTGGTGGCTGAAGGTAGGTGACCAGCCCTGAGTGGAGCACAGGAGAAGAAGCCACATAGCTGCTACAGTCGTGCAGGTGAAGACTGGAGTTAGCTCTGGAGTCCCAAGAGGACAGATGGTATGTGCAGGCACAGACAGGCTGCAGGCTAGACCTGGATTTGGGATGGGTGAGTGGCCTCACAGGCCATGACATAGAGGAAATGAGATGATGTTTAGGTTTTAGTTTCTGGTTAGGGATCAGGAGATAGTATATTTTAGTGGAAAGAATGAGACAGGCTTGGGTTCAAATACCAGTTTTCCAGTGTATTTGCTTGAATGTGTTGCTCGGGTTAGCCCTGACTTGCTCACATCCAGAATGGGGGAAAGAGTGGGCTGAGGATTTAGCTCAGTGGTTCCAGCGCCTGTCTTGCAAGTGCAAGGACCCAGGTTCGATCCCCGGTAACCACATACAGTACTCACTTTGGAGACTCACCCCAGCAGCAACCAGTACCACATACCACAGTGCCGGGCGTGGTGGCTCGCGCCTGTAATCCCAGCACTCAGGAGGCAGAGGCAGGAGGATGCTGTGATGTGAGTTTGAGGCCGAGCTCAGGGCCAGCCTGAACCACAGAGCGAGACCCTGTCTCAAAAAACCTAAAAAAAAAAGAGTGTTCTTACCTTTTGACACATTTTGCTGAACAGAGGTGATGCTGTCTGTTGGGCAGAGTTAAAAGTACAGAGGGAAGAGTAAGTTTAGGGGCAAAGATAGTGGAAATGGGATCAACACAAATATTATGATAATTACTTTGGGTCAATGATCTTATATAGTCCTCACAACAATTCTATGAAGTGTAGATAGTATTATCACCATGATTTTATAAAAGGGCATATCGAGAGTAGAAGAAATAACCATGTAAAAGAATTGGTATTCAAATTTGAGCTGAAAACTGAATTCTGATTCCAGATTCTGGGTTTAATTATACTACTCTGCAATCCCTCAAATCTCTTTTTCTGTATATACGTAGATGGGTTATAAATATATAGAGAGAGAGAGAGATAGATAGGTCATATATATATATATATATAGATAGAGGAAGAGATAGAGAGAGAAGCACACACACACATACATACTACACAACTACACATATACCCAAATCTAAGCTTCACAGTGCTTACCCTGTGTAATAAACAACTGTGATTCTCCTATAACTTTTTGTTTATCAAAATTGCCGGGCACAACCTATTCAACTGAGTTCATGAACTTTTCATAAGTCATGACTCACAATTAGAAAAACATAGATGTAGAGCTAGAGAAGAGTAAAATGGAATCCTGTGGCTTCCATCATCAGGCAGTATTGCATGTTTTTCAATTATTTTTGATTGTGATTATCAAAGGAAGGTAGTACTGTTCTGTAACCCACCAGATAAATTCCCCTTGCCCATAACCTCTTTCTGAAGTTAAAAAAGGGGAGTAGAGGAGGCTATAGTTTCAGATGACTGGAAAAGGATGCCCCCCCTAATTTAGACGTTTTCTCACTGACCCCTCCCGTCTGTGAACCCCTCCCTCCTTAGCTGTTTTTGTGTGCCAGGCTGTTCACAAGACAAGCACAAAGCCTGTTGCTGCATGTGTCATCTGCAGCAAAGAGCACAGTACCTGGAGCTGGGTGGTGACTCGGTATCTGCCAAATGACAAGGGGAGACCAGCTGGGTGGTTCTGCTGTCTCTCAATATGGAGCCCATATGTTGCGGCCAAGCTGACAGCCAGATGGTGGATGTCCAGCAGACTGCAAGATCGGGCTGATCTAGACATGCTCTATTGTCCTCAAATGAGGCCCTGCTTATTTTACTGGGAAAGGATTGTTAATAGATTTTGAGATTCTAAGCTAACTCTCTTAGTATTATCTGGAACAAAAGCTGGGCCATTAAATATGAGAAGCATACATGCGTTGATGTGATAACATAAAAAATACATCGAACTTCTTGTGCATGGACCCTTATGAAAGGGTTTAATGTAGAATGTTACATTAGTTGTCTAATGACTACATCTAATTACATTAGCTATGGATGACCAGGCTCAGGTCTTTACCTGGGTGACTAGTACTAGACATCTAATGTAGAATGTTAATAAATAATAGAATCTTGAAGACACTGACTATTAGTGGAAGAAGGACACATTTACGTCTCATAACAATTATATCCAAAGAATGTGCATCTCAGCCAGGTGGAGATTAAAGAGTTTGAAGGGGGAAAATTGTCTGTCCATCTATCTACCTATGCAAACAAATGTAAATGTATATATGTACTTATGGATATATGTATGTGGGTCTGCACAAATGCACACATACAGGTATATTATCTCTATTACAAAAGCTGAGAATTACCACTTTAAGGCTGTAGGTAATTAAAATGGATTTTTGCTTCTTTAGCTCAGAAAGACAACGAATGAATGCTTATTAGGGGTTTAGTGTGCTTCTGAAACACATTGAATCAGGTAAATCTGGTTTAAAAGAAATTGAGTTCTGCTTGAATGCTTAAATACCTGGCTTTAAAAAAAAAGGATTTATTCCTTGAACATTGATGTTGAATACATATAACTAAAAGGCAAAGGAACACCGAGTTCTGTACAACAAAAACTGGCTTAGCCTGCAATCTGAGAAGTTTAAGACAGTTATAGGAATGCACTTTTACTAAAATACTTTGCTGAAGCAGTGCAAGTAAATGAAGGTCCATCCTATCCCATTTCTACTCTCCTGAAAAGATTAGACCATGTTTTTTTTGGTAATACAGGCTCAGGTGCGTGTGTTCCCGCTATGCACAGACAATAGGCCAGGGGACCACTCATGGCCCTGCCCAGCCCTGCAATTCAGCTCCAGCCTCCCCTTCAGCATTTTTCCTTGCCTGGGAGCCTGGACCTCATGTGCTCTTAAGGAACTGCCACTGTCAAAGCCTGAGTGCACAGGCAGGTATTTAAAGTTGTGTTTTTTAAAAAGCCATTTCCAGTTAGAGCCACTCTATCATTTCCTATGGACTCTTTCTGTAGAGCTTAGCTTTCTGTTAGATGAAATGATATGAAATTGTCATTTCTGTGGGTCCCAAAGGTGAAATATCTGAAATTTCATAAGGGAAAGCCATAGTTCACAAGAACGCAATGTTTTCTTTGTGTTTTGTGTTCTTTCTTCCTGGGTTATTACAGTTTGGTTTGGTTTTGTTCTTTCCCTCAGCAATCGGGAGCAGCAGCTTTAGTCCAAGACCAACTCACCAGTTCTCCCCACCACAGATTTATCCTTCCAAGTAAGATGTATTTTCTCTTAATCAATACATAACGTTTCTGAGTAGACTTTTGTTTTATTTCAAGTCATGTCTGTGCCCACATGTTACATCTTAATTTAAATAAAATCCTGTTTCTTAGACGCTGAAATGTATTTACACGAATTGGTGTTGAGCATCAGCTAGTAGTGGCACTGAAGGGTTTCAGTGCTTGATCTGTTATTTTTGGAAGTTTGACTTAAAGATACTCTCTTGAACTGGAATTTGTGATGTGGTTGTTAATTGCATGTTTCCATCTAATGCATGGGCTTTCTATTTTCTGTCATTTCTGACAAATAGCAGACCATACCCACATATTCTCCCTACCCCTTCCTCACAAACTATGGCTGCATATGGGCAAACACAGTTTACCCCAGGAATGCAACAAGCCACAGCGTACGCCACGTACCCACAGCCAGGACAGCCATATGGAATTTCCTCCTATGGTGAGTAATTGGCCCATGGTGATGATGTTGGTTGACTGTTGTATGTGTGTCTCTAAGTTGGACTTAAAGATTGTCGGTGTTGGCCATGTTAGAAAGTGCTGTCTTCTTTCTTGTCTCAATTCTTAATATGATTGGTTTCAGTGTGCACTGTAAGAACTGCACGCTTATCTTGAGGTCAGAGGTGGCAGAAAGATTGCATGGATCATATGCCCTCCCATTCTCTTTTTGCTCCACTTATATCTCAGCTCTGAATTTGCTATCTGAGCACTTGGGTCTGGAATCCAAACTATTTTTCTGGGTATTTGTGATTAAAACTTCTGTGAATGAAGTCTTTTGGGGTAAAGATCCATTTCCTATTTATTAGATGCCTTCCCCTGATTAGGGAAGTACACAGGGAACTCAGCAAACTCTTGCCCTAAACTTAGGGGGTGGCTGTATTATCAAATTTCAGCATTATCAGCCCTTAGGAAAAGTGATCTATATATCACCTCCTGGACTGCACTTTGAAGAGGTAAATCAGGAAACATTTAAGGCTCACGTCGCCATTTGTTCCATCCCACCTGGAGATTATCTTTATTTTGGTGTAACTTAACTCAGTTGTCGCAGGGTCAGTACCTGTAAATTAAAAATAAAGTCTGCCAAATCTCAGAGTCTCATTTAAAAATTCTTCAAATTGCAAAATACCTTTTCTTCAATGGAGTTGCAATCTCAGTTTTAAACACCTGCAGCAAATACATGAATTATTGGCACTTTATTAAAAGATAAAACTAGTGATCAAGACATAGTACATGGCCTGTCAGAGGAAAGGTTTGGTAGAATAAGTAATTCTGTTCTTTCTATACTTTCATAATACTGTTTTCTGTTGTCTATTTAAAGAACTAATGCTCTTTAAAGCATTAATTTAATAATTAGAAGTGAACTGATTTCTTTTAATTCTGTATTACCTCAAATTAGTAACATATAAGTTTCTTATAAAATTATAGAAAGAAAAGTCTAAATTATGTGTAACTTAAGTTTTTGTATTTTTATTTCAAAACAGAACTAAATGTTACCTATTTAGGTACTTCTAAAGCAGATTTTAAAAATAGCCTTAAAATGAGCTTTTCTAAAGTTATCTTTGATTTGTATAACTTTTAATCAGAGTTTCTCATAACAATATTACGTGTGGATTAAACTCATGTACAATTTTCTTTTAAGCTACTCTTGTGGTAAAAGAGGACAATATCTATAATCTAAGTTGAGTGGCTTTTATTCTGCAATATGAGTCAAGGCAATCTCCAATTTATAGGCTCCAATTTTACTTGTAAGGTCATTATTTGAAATGTAAGTGTCTTTTTCAGTGTGCACAAGATGAAAGTACTATCAGCTTCCCATCACTATCATTGCCACCCCTGATACTGCCAAGCTATTAACCTTGCCCTTCTCCTTTTTTTCTCTTTCCATTGTGTTGTGGTAGGGTTTGGGCATCTTCCTTTGCCAACTTGTGGCCTGGGGTAAGAGTCTTTCAGTTCAGAGGCATTAGTGAATTGTCCTTGGCACCTGAGATGGCTGTTCCAGGGAATCAGAATTAGCAGAGTGAGGCTAAAGATTTCAGTGTACTACATAAGGATGGGGAGGTGGTGACGGCCACGCTGATTATGAAGGGCTTTGGTCCCAGGGCTTGCTTGGGTTTAAATCTCCTAGGATTAATCCTCAGCCATTAGCATTTGCCTGGTCATGCTCATTCTGCTCTTTTTGGACCTAGAGTATAAGTTGATGGACTTGTGACCAGAGGTTTTATTTATCTCGGGCCAGTGCAATGAAATATAAGGCAGGATTCTCTCCCTTGCATTATGCATAAAAAGAAGAGCACATAGTTTAGGATTTTTTTGTACTAAGAGTCCAGGTCTAGATAATCTTAAAGACTTTCTCTGATCATCTGCTCTCACTGACTCTTACATTGATTTATTTAAAAATAAGCACATCCATCCATGGTGAGAAAAAAATCAGTGAGGGGGAACAGTTCATTATGTGCTTTTGTGGATCTGGTTGGAGGTTAGGGAAATGAGCTGCTGCCTTCTAAGTTGAAGTTGTGGAGAGAAATGTAGCTGTGGGTACTTTCTACTTATTCCTACTTTTCTGTACAAGTTCTCAGTGTGCATATCCCCATCCTAAAATCCCATGCTAAACGATATAGAGGCAGCTCGAAGTAAATTGAGTATAACTTCACCGAGAGAAGGGTAGAAATCCCTACTGGTGACAGTGTGAAAGGAAAGAAGAGTTTCTTGAGCCATTAAGCCAGCTGTCTTGGGCAGGTGTGTTAGCAGGGATCATGTACTTGTATCAGTGGTTCACTGCTTCGAGACTGCCTATGTGGAGTAAAAGTTACCTTAAATTTAGTAATGTGCTAAGTGTTAAATGCCCGGGTCAGTATGAGTATTCAGAGATACTCAGGAGTGAGAGTAAGTGCTCAGCCAAGAGGCAGGTTCTCCCACTGCCCTAGGACAGTTACCTAACTGCCTTTTCCCGGTGAAACCCCCCTAAAACGGAAACTAGCAGTAGGACTGCTGTGTATTCCAGATCCTAATACTATCATTTATCTTTATACAGAGGAAATTATTTTTAAAAACCTGATCTTTCTTTCCTGGAGTGTTCCTCTCCCTCTCTATGGAAATCAAGGATTGTGGTTAACTTTCATGACTGTCTTTAATTATTATTCAGAGCTGAACCTTATACCTCAGTGCTGTCAAGAGCAAGTCCTGAAATTGTGCTGCCAGCTTTGTCTTTTGGGAAGTCTTTGGGGGCCACAAATGCATTGTTTTATATGATCATATGGGAATCTACATTTGTTTTTATGTAGCTATAAAAACATGTATATAATCCATATACATTTTTAAAATACAAAAGACTACACTTAAAAATAATTGTATTTAATTATTTGAAAGTGCAGCACAAAAATGGTCAGCTTCACTTATTTATAAATCACTGTGCTATCTCATAGACCCAGTTCTTTGATATTCTGCTTGTTTTCTGTTTACTGTCGGGTGGAAATTTGATACTCAAGAGGGTTATTATCTTGTTACTTAGCTCTACACCCAGCTTTGCTTCTTCTAACTCAAAAATGAGTTGTGTTCTAACATCACCTTTGTGATAGAACAAGTAAAGAGAAAAAAAAGACTGAGACTGGAGCTCTAATGAGTTTTTAGAACAAAAAGTTTTAATTCAACATAGAAACTTTGGAATAGTTTAGCTAATATTTAATTATAGCTATTTCATGACTATGAAGGAGATGATTAACCTTTGTAAAACAGCAAAATATAGCATGGGAATTGTCTCTCTCAAGTAAAGTTAGATGCAGGAAAAGAAGAGAAACTCGTGTGAATAGATATTCAAATATGTAACTTATCCTTTGTTTAAACTGAAGTTTTCCCTTGAAGGCATTTCACTGTATGTATGTATGTATGACTTTTATTATTGAGCTAAGGTCGGGAAGCATTCGTGACTAAACCGTTACATGTGTGGGAGGGTATTTTTCTATATTTACCAGCTTCTGAAAATGAACAGATAGATAAGCTGTCACTAACTGATTTAGGTGCATTGTGGGCAGGCATCAAGACTGAAGGTGGATTGTCACAGTCTCAGTCACCTGGACAGACGGGATTTCTCAGCTATGGCACAAGCTTTGGTACTCCTCAACCTGGACAGGCACCCTATAGCTACCAGATGCAAGGTCTGTATACATCTGACGTTACTATTTTCCTTGTCCCTGTGGGATGGGTTTCTAAAGTCCAGTCCGATATTTCCTGCAGACAGTAGATAATAAGCAAGAGGTCTGGTCTTAGAGACAGGACTCTACTCGTAGTTTACCTCTTCACTCACCAGCTCTGTGGGTCTAACTATCCATATTTGTACTATATTTACACTGAACAACCTGTAAGGTTCTTTTGCAAGAGTTCTAAAATTTCTTGTTAAAGCCAAACTTCTCTGCTTTTATGTCTCATCAGTTAGAGAAATGAATGAAGGATAAAACAGTCCTACAAATGGTACATGCTAAAAACTCCTACACTTGGCGTTACCAACCAGCTCTCTTAAATGGACTGTTTCTTTATTTTTGTGGTACAGTACAGGTTGGAGTGTAGCAGTAATAGCTCTGATACTTAGAATGTGACAAATAATTTACCCAAGATCAGTAGGTGAGTGATTTAGCTAGTCACTGCATCTTCAGGATAGTGATGCCAGGAACCTGTCCTCTGCTTCTGTTTTTGAAACTAGACAAAATAGATAATGTAAACATAAATCCGATGAAATCACAGAGAGTTTATATTGTCAAAGTTTTTTCTATTACATATAAATATTTTTATTATTAGCAAATTCTTATCTCCTTATGTATCTATAAAGTATTTGCAAATAGGTCTCTTGGTTTTAACCACAAGTCAATTTAACAAACCATATCTACTCTTCTAATGTATTAAGTTAAAGTTGAAGGAAGTCTGTAACTTCATTTTGATTTATAGTTTTCACTTTTTATATGTTATTTTTTATTACATTAGTACTGTTGGTCGTAATATATTAGAAAATACAGAAAAATTAGAAATAATTATAGTAATATGTGCTGTATCTTCAAATTACGTATATATTCATAGATTCTCCTAGTTATACAGTATTATAGGACTATATTTTATAATATTGTATTGCAACCTGCTATGTTCAGCAGTAAATACATTAAAACTTTCTTGTCATATTAATCTGTTCTTTTTTATATTACTATTGTAATGGCCACATGATGTTCGTAGGAATATTGTGGTTAAATAATCTTCTATTACTGGACGTTGGGAGTAATTCTGTACATATCTTAACCACACTTTAAATTATTTGCTTTGTTCCTTTAGAAAAGTTTAAATTTACTAAGATTTCTAGGTAAACTCTCTTACACTCGTAAGGAATTCTGATATATTTACACAAAGAAGGGCTGTGTATTAGAGTGGACACACTGGATGGTATCTTTGAAAGAATTATCATTTTTTTTTTTTAGGTTTTTGGAGACAGGGTCTCGCTTTGTGGTTCAGGCTGGCCCTGAGCTCAGCCTCAAACTCACATCACAATCCTCCTGCCTCTGCCTCCCGAGTGCTGGGATTACAGGCGTGAGCCACCACGCCCAGCACTGTGGTATGTGGTACTGGTTGCTGCTGGATGTGGGTCTCCACACCCAGTATTGTTATGTGGTTACCGGGGAATCGAACCCAGGTCCTTGCGCTTGCGAGACAGGCGCCGGAACCACTGAGCTAACTCCCCGGCCCAAGAATTATCATTTTGATAGTACAAGATCTTGTTTTCACATGCATTTTTAAAAATGAGATAATTTTTCCCTCTTTACTGGTACTATTTATCTTTGCCTTTTTATTGCTTTATTTTTGTTTTGAGCTTTTGTTTTGTTTTGTTTTTTGAGATAGAGTCTGACTCTGTAGTTCCAGCTGGCCTTGAATTCACTCTTAGCTTGGGCTTTCCTTAAACTAGCAGCTTTCCTTCTGCCTCAGCCTCCCAAGTGTCCTATTTCTTATCCTAATGTTCTTAATCTTTTAATGTTTTATAAATATATTTCTAGTTTGTCATTGTTTAACTTTTAGTAAGCTAGGGTTTACAAACCAAGATTCATTAATATTAATCTTTCACATTTGATTTTGCTTTTAGCATAAAAAAAATCTTCATTGTAAAGTTTTTATGTATTTGATGGCTATAAAATAAAGTGTCTTATAGCAGACAGCATTTTTTGTTAGAAAGATGCTACTTAGGTTCCAGATTCTAAAATATTTGGGCTGTCTTGGGAAAAGAATTAAGTTTCTGTACATGTTAAATATCAGTTGTGCAAAAGAATAAAAAGACCAAACAGTGACAGAGAGACTTCATTAATGAATTTAATAGTCCTAGGTTCTAGTAATGAAAGAAATTATACAGCAGATAAAATCTCTCTGGTTATAAAACTTTCATTCTTACTACGGATAAGTTCAGCCATGGGACAGTGAATCCTCCCTTACGAGAAGCAGTCCTACGAGTGGGAAGGAGAGGATGCGGTGCCTCCAGAGCTAAGGAAGCTGGTGTGTGGCCATGGGGCCGGGGCCTTCCGCAACCTCTCACTAGGCCACCATGAGCTAAGTTCAGAAACAGAGTTTAGATTTAAAAACTTCCACACTCAGCAGTGAATTTTATGTTGGTGAGTTTTTTAACATTACTATCATGTCATTTTTTATTTCCTGTTTTCAGTAATATGCTATTCATATATTTTGTTCTATTGTCAACTTGTGAAGGAATGGAACATCTCTGACTCAAACTGCTTGATAGTAGAAGTGTTTTGGATTTCAGGTGTTTAGGATAGTTGCATCTACATAGTGAGACATGTTGCTGATGAGAACCAAGTCGAAACACGAACACATTATATTTCATGTACCCCTCATACAAGAACCTGAGGGTTACTTTACACAGTATTTATTGTTTGCTTGTGTATTGACTGTGACGTGTCACACAAGGTTAGATGTGAAATATTCTATTTGTGATGTCATGTTGCCACACAAAAATTTCCAATTTTGGAGCATTTTGGATTTGGGGGTTAGGGATACTCATATTTGAGTGTTACCTTTTTCAGTTTTATCTTGCTCTTTTCTCAAATCAAAGGGTGATGCAGCTGAGACAGTTCATCAGAGGACCAGGCAGTGTCAGAGGAAAAGAAAATCTTTAGGGGGAAAGCTCTTGATTTTTGAAAAGAAATAAGGATATGTATCGCACTAATGAAGGGGTTGCTTTCTATATCCACAGGTTTTGTTGCCTTTGACTTATTAGAAATCACACTGAAACTTTTTTGTGTTTTTGTACATCCTTTGCTGAATGACCTTTCTCGTGGGGGTGTAGAATTCATTTTCCATGGCTGAGTTATTTTATAGGGTAATTCATTCAGTTTTAAACCATTGGATATAATATGACTTCCATATATCAAGCTAGATCATTACATGCTATTCAGCTTGAAACTTAACTTGTCAATATGATGATGAAGAAGGGTAGGCAGGAGCCTATAAAATGCATGTGGCCAGATTTGAGTGCATAGTTGAATTTCAACTTAGACTTCTTATATATTAAGTGGAATATGAAAACTGCTCTGCTATTAATGATTCTTTGTCTAATTGTGGGACAGTTTTGACCTTCAAGTGCCTTTTCAATAGATTTTTAATGTAACAATTTCTGTGTCTAAAATTATTTTCAAATTTCCTCAAATTCTATTAATCCTGTATGAATCATAACCAGTGATTTTCATTTCTATCAGTTTTATCTTATGGTTTGAATTTTGAAGAGAAGTATATCTATTTTGTCATCTAGAGATATTTTGGTCTACTTTGTACTCTGTGGAAATATTTTCAGTCTGTGAAGTATAGGGTGTGGTAATTAAATATTCAGAAATGTAGCTGCTCGGATCTGACACATTCCTGCCAGCCTGGAAGCACCAGTGTCCATACGTGACTGCCCCATTAGGCAGCTTGTATCACTCAATGGAACTGTCACATGCTGCCTCATGAGATAATCATGCATGTACAGCCCTGTCACGAGTGTGTTAGTAAAATTAGAATTTCATGATAATAGAGAAACAGTTCAGTAGCCTAGAATTTAATCGACTGAGCTGAGATGAGTGTGTACTTGACTTAAGGAATATGTATGATGATGTCCTCACGGACCAGTAGACTTAGAAGGGCTAAGTGGTGAGTTTTTTAACATGACTATCATGTCATTTTTTTATTTCCTGTTTTCAGTAATATGCTATTCATATATTTTGTTCTATTGTCAACTTGTGAAGGAATGGAACATCTCTGACTCAAACTGCTTGATAGCAGAAGTGTTTTGGATTTCAGGTGTTTAGGATAGTTGCATCTACATAGTGAGACATGTTGCTGATGAGAACCAAGTCGAAACACGAACACATTATATTTCATGTACCCCTCATACAAGAACCTGAGGGTAACTTTACACAGTATTTATTGTTTGCAGGCCTGCAAATATACATGCAAATTGTATTGTTTGCATGTACATGTATTGTTTGCAGTGCAGGCCTGAAGCCTGGATGACAGAAAGCTTCCGGAGCCACACTCTGACACTGCCACTGTGGACTTGGAGTGTGAGATGTAACTGGTTCAGATCTCTGTTTCGTATCTTTTTTTTTCCTTTTCCTTTCTTTCTTTTTTTTTTTCCAAGACAGGGTCTCATTTTGTAGTTCAGGCTGGCCCTGAGCTCACTATGTACCCCAGGTGAGCCTCAAACTCAGAGCAATCCTCCTGCCTCTGCCTCCCACGTGTTGGGATGACAGGCGTGAGCCACCACGCCCAGCACTGTGGTATGTGGTACTGATTGTTGCTGGGTGTAAGTCTCCACACCCAGCATTGTTGTATGTGGTTACTGGAATTGAACCCAGGCCCTTGTGCTTGTAAGGCAGTTCTCCAGAACCACTGAGCTAAATCCCCAGCCTTCTGTTTTATATTTTAAAGATCCCACAGAAGTGTATAATCATAATTTCTCATAGCAAATCACTCTGACCCACGTGTGGTGCATAGGAAGAACTCCAGGGGTGTTTTCATCCGTATTGATCTCACTGTGGTGGTGATGTACTTACTAATATTTTACTAGTTCTTATTATGGTCTGGCTTTCTAGGAACATTTCAGTGGGGGCATGAGTGTGTGTGTATATTTGCATGTATATATACACATTTATAATTAAAATTTAATATGTAATATATAATAAAATTGTATGTTTAAATATTTTTACCAACAAAGAGAATTTCAAGATTTTAGTAATTAAATAATCACAGAAAAAAAAAAAAAAGATCTGGCCCTAATTAGTGTTCTTTCATGGAAGGAAAATTGCTGTCGTACCAAAAAAAAAGGAGGAATAGAGGAGCACAGGAGAAATAAGAAGAAGAAGCTAAGAACACAAAGAAGAATCACAAGAGCTAAAAAGCCCTGTTGGCCCCAGTGGTGACGGGTGTTGGTAGTGGGGAGGCTGGAAGTACAGAAAAACCCCATTAACAAAACATAATGGTAGGAAAGGAGAAACAACTGCCTCTGTCCTGGTGCTGTAGTCATCTACAGTTACCTCTCTACTTCAAGTACAAGGAAAGTGTAGAAATAAAGGGGAAAGGATGGCATTTAACACGTAGTTTATAAGAAGGGAATGTGACAAGCCTCGTTGTGCAGAAATGGCAGACTGTAGCACCCATATAACAAAATAAAATAATAGTGAACATTTACTGAACTTTCTTTGTATGCCAAAGACTATCACACTGATTTCATCTATAACATCTCATTTAATCTTTACAACTCTGAACAATGACTTTAAAGGGATGCACCTGAAAATACTGAAGAATGCATAAAGTTAGCAGTTAATTTAGTGTCTAGACCATGAGCAGTTACTCAAGGATTGCAACTCAAAGAGCAAATGGAGAGCAGTCCGTTTCTGCCGTGTTGGACACACCCCTAAGGACATGGCAGTACCTAGAGAAAACTTCGAAAAGCCACAGTGTAGTTGCTTGTAGTGTTTATATCTAAGGATCGAGGTGACCTTAAAAATTGAGACACTACATTACACAGCCAGGGACATAACTATTGTTTTATTGCTCGTGAAGCTCTAGAAAAAAATTTTTTAAAGAACTCATTTCCAAGCACTGTTTGTGCTTTCACACTTTCCCAGCCCTTAAGGAATGGATTTATTTGGCAGTTCCTGGCTATCTCACCACTGTGGAGTCTTGGGACCAGGCCAGTCCTGCTTGGTGCCCACATTTTGTCCAAATGAACCTTCTGGAACCTTCTATGCCAACATTCAGGGCTTCTGTCATGGCAGGCAGGCTTCTGCCACAATGGCTCATGCCACTTTAGGCCAATGAGGATAAGATATTTTTATCTTGTAAATACCAGCCTGAAACTGCCTTGAAATAAAATTTCAGAGATCAGGAAATCTGATTACTTTTACTTTTGCTTCTAGATTACCAAAAAAAAATCTATTTCTGCTCGATTTCTTTTGTGCAACTAGTGAAAGGTTAGAAATTTAAATTCAGCCGAGAAAGACAAAACTTTTCTTGTTCACAAACAACCGCAGAGTTTTCCCTGAGGACATGAAATCCTTGCCTGTGTTTTTCGTATCTTCCTGTTCTCCAGCATTAGCCTTAATATTTCTGGAAGGAGATTTGAAAGGGTCTGCAGAAGTTTTCCTCACACAGCCTTGGCAAACTTTCTATAGATGCATGAGCTGAATGGGTAGGTGTGGAGAGGAAAGAACTTGGAGAAACTGAGATATGCTGCACAGAAAATGCAGACGGTGTTTCCCATGCTGCTCACCCCTCAAAGGGGGGTCTGCATGAGTTTGTGTGTTCCCATGTACGTGCCCCCCAGCACGCACAGAGTGAGCAAAACACTTCAGAACAGTTAGTATAGCCTGAGATGTAATGACAAATTTTGCAGGTTAGTCACAAAGTCATAGTGTATCACAGTTTTTATTCTGCATTTATATAAAAATGGCTACTCACTTGAAATCAAGCTCTTAGTTATGCTTTTTTTAAAAATACAAAGTGCAGAGATAGCAATATCACTAGCTATTTAAACCCTTACACCATAGAGATAGTTCATTTAGCACAGAAAGCAAGAGACCATGTTCATAATGATGTTTCTGAGTCATATAATGGAATGAGATTTTCCTTAGTCGTGTGTTAGAGGCAAGAAGGTGTATAGTTCACTTGAAGAGATTTTATACACATGAAAATAAAACATTAAAGTGAAGTTGTGTCACTTAACTGGTTTAATCTCAGCTTTGGGAAAACCCAGGCTTCCATAACTATGTTCTGTTGATTGTAGCCTGTTGAAGGTAGTGACCATCTTCATTCAGATTTTCTCCCTCTGCTATTAGTCTTTCTGGATATCCAAATTATTGCTAACTTTGGAGAGGTTTCTGCCTCAATCAAAGTTAGAAAATAAGATTCACGGAGACTGTAGTAACCTTTACGTGAAAAAATGAATCAGGAATATAGCATAATAAACACTTCAGTTAATACTGGTGTCACATACCCATAATTCCACCAGTCTGGGAAGCTCAGGCAGGAAGACAATTTGAGTCTTGCCTAGAGAACTTAGCAAGATCCCATCTCAAAATAGAAAGGGCTGGGAAGGTAACTTAGTACAAATGCCTTGGTTAAATCCCCAGCACTGTAAAAATGAAAATATATTTTAAAAAAGAAAAGCATAGTCTTCCCTAATTAGTAGACTGAGAACTGGTTAGGGGCATCTCAGAATCACCACAGCAGAGGAATAAATTGCCTCACTTAGGCATGTTATTGCCCTAGAGTAGCAGTGATGGTGCAGTGCATTCCTGTCATTCTGTAGGAGGAAGGTGTCAGGATTTGCTATGATAGGTGGAAGGGGCTGCGCAGATGTATGTGTACTAAGCCCACAAGCCCTGGAAACTCTGCTTTGTTTATTTTCCTTTAGGCTTTATTGCTCTCACTCAGAGGGAAAAAAACCTCAAATTCTAACTCTCTCTATGTATATGCTGTTTGTTCTACCAGAGAATTTGGCATTCAAACGGGGGGAAGAGAAAATAAATCAGGTTGAAGCATTAAAAATGTCTGTGGAAGGGCACGCATGCGCACTGCCCTCCACCCCTCACCTACCCACGGCTCCCGACGAAGTGAGAACGATCTAAGAGCATCACTCTTGCTGCTTTTGATCTCCTGACTCTAGCTTTTCAAATATACAGTTGAACTGTTTCAGTTATTGGTCATTTAGAACCTTAGCAAAATGTACTATGATGCTTTGAAAGTTTTTCACTATCCACCAGTAGATTTTTTTTTCCTAGAAGAATGACTCCAAAAGATGTAGTTTAAGTAAAGTATTTCTTAAGCCTTTTTATAATCTGCCATAATAAAATTGAAGTACCTGCCAGAGTCCTTTTGGGGAGAACTGGAGAATCACCCTGCCCGCATACACCCCTGGGCCAGAGTTCCTCTTAATTGCTTTGCCAATTAACTCGTGTAGTTTTTAGTTTTCATTTTTTTTTTTTAAACACTGTTGGTTGTTGCTTTGTTTCATTTTAGGTTTTTGTTTTTGGGGGGAGTGGCTAGGTCCTTTTCTTAAAAAACAAGTAACATTTAGTTACTTTTGGCATCTTGTGTTAACATAAGTGGTAAAAATTTTATGTAAATCTCTTGAAATACAGCCAGTAATTTGTAACAATTCCACTTCTGTTATCTTCTTGAGTTATTTTAATTAAAATATGCAGGAATATATATATATCAAGAAAAAACGAAGGTAAAGCCTTGTGAGCTTTATTACATAAATTAAAATTTCCTTTGAAAGTAAAGTGAGATACAAATGAACACTTGGTGCTTTAGGATCCATCTTTATAGAGGGGAAGCTCTGATGTTCACAGTTTTAGTGTATGTACTGCCGCAGCGAGCACGACATAGCCCATCTCGCCTTCTGAGGCTGCTCCCCAGGGTCCTGTGCTGACTTTGCCCACATAGATCGTGCTCGATGACGGACACAGCCCGTGACAGAGAGGCCAAGGAAGGAAAGCAAATGGACTTCTGTGAAAATACGCTAGGGACAAACCGCATCCTGCTTGCTGAGTTAGTGCTAGAAAATGCCCTAAAACATGGACGCATGGACAGGCCCCAGCAGGTTCCCGCATTTTTATGTTGGCTTGGATTCTAGTTTTTAATGCAAGTCGTTGTTCTCTGTGAAGTAGACCTTTGACCTATGTGCTACTCCTTTTTGAAAAAACAGTTTTTTGAGGTTATAACTGGGCACTGATCCCTAGGTTAAATTGCACTCAAAACATTGATTTAATCTCTTAAATCATGTTATAAATAATATAGGCTGTGTTCTTCTTAGCTTTGAAAAAAAGTGGAGATATATGAATAAAAGCTTTTCAGGTTGGTTTGTTGTTAAACTGTAATTGCTTAACACCTATAGGACTGAGTAGCCCCCTACGGGGTGTTCTAGTAAGACTGTTTCTTGTTTGTTATGGTTGACAAAGCTGCCACCCTTTCTCTGTGGGAAGCCCTCACAGAGGCAGGAAGAAAGCAAAATCTTGTCATATACTGTTCCCGAACAGCTTTATATGATCTACTTTTAGATTTACTAACCAATGTAAAAAAGAGTCACGTTAAACTCTTAACTAAACTTCTGCTTTTTTCTCTGCAAAATGTTGATACATCCTGTGACATCAAGTTGCAGAGTATAAAGCATGTGAAAACATCACTGTATTCTCTCAGGATATAGTAGATACATACTGGGCATTATCTGTTTTTGCTATTATTGTATTTTGTGCTCTGGGGATCTCCTGTGGGTCGGGTAAAAATACCCAATTATGCTTATGCTCCAATATTTGTTGTTAGCGGGCTTTATAGGGCTGAGAGTGATAGGTTTAATTAATATTACTTCACCGGTTAATTAACTAGTAGTAGTTAATCTTGAATACTGATTAACAAGGCATGGATGTACAGCTGTACATATTTGTGTATGTACTCACACGTACATATCACAGAGACAGATTGGTTAATTGAATGATAGGTAAACATTCTAAAGATAGGTAGTTAAATAAGTAGATAGCCATATATCTTATGGGGAAAGAGAAGGGATGGGGTCTGGAGGGCTTTTCTGAGCTGTTTCAGCCTGTGCTGAATTATGAAATTCAATAGAAAGTAGCCAGGATTTGACCAGAGGAAGTGAAAGCTGTAAGGAGTAGCAGTTAGGAGGACTGCATGTTGGTTCACTGGTGTTAGGCCCGGATGTGCCGCAGGGATGGGGCTTTTGAGGTGGAGCCCAAACATGGAAAAAGCCAGCTAAGACCTGATAAATAAGCCCTGGTAAGGAGTTTGCCTTTTATCCTGAGGGCTCCAAGGAGGTACTAAATGTTCTTTTTAAGGTAGGAGAGTGACAAGATCAGTCACACACATTAAAGACAGATTCTCCTGCTTTGGCAGGTAGGCCAGCTCGGCATCCAGAACAGGTAGCTGTGGTAGAAGCCAAATGCTGACAGCCTGGCCCAAGTGAGCAGCACTGAGCACCCCAGTCCTAGTGAAGGCAGGTGGAGCAGCCCTGCCAACTCGATTCTGGTGGTGAAAAATTAACATGGCCTAAACCAGATTCTCCAGGATGTACACCTCTCCCTGAATCCAGCAAGATCCTTTTGGAAGTTGCATTAAGTCTCCAAGGCCACTGGGGTGCCATTAAACTCCAGCTTTAGCACACTAAATGGAATGGAATCTCAGCCTGCAGTCAGCCAGTAAATGACTATAACTTATGTTGAACTCCAGCTAATGTACAGGTTTAGAAGTAGCATTAAGTCTGGAAAGTCACTTGGGTACAATTTGGAGCACTGAACTGTGATTTACTTGGTCGTACCCTGGTGGCCTGTATGTGCCAATATAGTTTCCACGGTCTTTCCTACTTTATTCCAGGGAATAAGTTATGGAATGAAAACATCCATTTTTAAATGTATTTTCTACATCTTATTCACTTCTTAGTGGATAGGGATTATTGAGGTCGGTATTTATTGCTCAAAAATGTGTCATTTAAATGAAAGTGGCATGTTATAACCTAACAATGTATAGTTTAAATAAAAGTAACAGGTCATAATCCAAAGTAATTTTTCCTATCAAATGTATATAATAGCTAAAGTTTATTTTAAAAAGCACACCTTTTTCCAAAAACAGTTTATATTTCATTTCACAAAGAATTTAGAAATGCTTATCATTTCCAAGTTTGCTTTATATACAGTGCTGTTGTTAATTGTTCTCTAACAAACAGCAACATAAAGAATGAGTCATAATGCCCCTGAGGTCCAATGTTTATAAAACACAATAAAACTAGTATCACCCTGATAAGTCCTGTGAGATGGAAAACTGTGTCTTAGTCATTCTTTCATTCCTCTGTAATTATCACTATGAGCCTGGCATTTCCATTTAATAAATATATGGTTGTCACATGAGATGGACAGCATTGTAGAAGCTTGTACTCAGAGCCCCATTTGGGTGAAGTACTGGCGGTGGGGAGGCTCTCTGAGGTAGGTGTTCTGGGTATTTCAAACAATGGACAGAAATGGACAAATGAAGACACCTCTAATATCAGTCTTGTGATAACTACATTTGGAACTTAGAAAATATTTTCCCTTCTTAATAAAAATAACAACTTTATGGATCAGGCTTTCAAAGTTCATAGAAGCTTTATAGGTAAAAAGGAAAAGAATTTTAGATATGCAAAGATATTAAGGCATTTCTATCTAATTTGAGAAAGTAAAACGAGGGAAAAGATGCTTAGGAAAAGGAAAATTTTAGAAGCCTTTGCTGTTTTACATAATGCCTATTTGTGTGACTGAGAATATCATTGTGTTTTGTTTGTTTGTCTATTGGTTGGTTGGTTGGTTTTCTGGCAGTTAGTCCTGGGAATTGAACCCAGGACTTTTCAATTGAACTACATCACAAAGTCTATTTTTTTTTTTTTTTAAATTTGAAATAGAACCTGCTCAGGCTGAGCTGTAACTTTTAAGAGTCTTTGCTTTAGCATTCCAAACTGCTGGTCATTTTGCTTTCTAAAGCAGATCACACTTGATGTTGAGGAACTCTATGAAATAGAATTTTGTAGATAAGAAAATTATGTCTTACAGTGCCAATGTAACTTGTCCAAGGTCCAAACCATGCGTAACTGATGAATTTAAAACTCTTAATCTGTGTTTTCTGACTTTAAACCAGTAATCAAATGTTCAGTAGTAGGTAAATAATTGTCATATACCAACTACCATGTTTTATACCTGAAGCCATCTAGGAATAACAAGTTCACATTGAAGACTTCCTCCTTTAACCCAGACACTTATTGCCGCTCCCACTAATTTATCATAAAAATTTAATTTTAAAAATGATTTTTCTCAAACACAAAGGTTCTACGGTAGAAAATTTAGAAATGGACATTTGTTTAATGAATATGAAGTAATTATAGATTGAATACTTAAGAGATAATGAGAGATTTTGGTGCTCTAATGAGATAAACAAAAAGTTTTTGTTAAGTTTTTACTTTCACTAAAGAATGTGGGAAACTTTTCCATGTCACGAAGCCTCAGTATAGTTTGAGAATAGCACTTACTGAGAACTTGGAGCTGCTATCTGAACACAGGTATCAGAAACAGCACTGCAGATCATCTTTGCTAACCCTCTCTTGAAATAAATTCATATTTTTTTTCTTAGAGTAAATTCCTGACAGCAAAATTCCTAGGTTAAATATTAGACAACTTTCCCGAATATTTGCTAAATAATCTGACAAGAATGTTGGGCCTGTTTAGAATCTCATTTTGATCCTCTCTTTCTTTGACACAATTGCCAATCAATCCCTCATCTAACTTTAAAAAAAATTTTTTTCTACCAGTAGTCATCAAAGCTCGTATTTTTTTAGCTCAGGTTAACAGTAAGATAGTAAATAATACTAAAGAGAATAAGATTTGCTCTTATGTTTCAATGTGATGCTGTTGTTTATTTTTTTTATATGAGCATCCAACAAGTAGAATACTGACTTGAGGTAATAGGTAATAGATAAAACCCTGACCATTTTCCTTCCTAGTCTTTGTTGTAACACATTCTTTGAGTGCTCCCATTTGATCTTCTGTGGAATGAAATAATGAAATAGTTTTGCCAGTGAGCCATCATATTGACTGTGTAAATGATGACATCTTAACTCATTGTAAATTCTTGTCAGCAGTATTGCAGCATTTGAGTTAACAGGAACTTTAGCCATTCATTTTACACCCTGCAAATTTCTTTTTTTCTGTACATTTTCATATCTGGTTAATCATTTGTATATCAGTCTTGGAACTATCTTCAACTCATTTGCTTATTCTTAAAATTGGATTTGCTTGTTTTTTGTTGTTGTAGGAGTTCTTTATTCTAGAGTATTTTTGCTTTTTCTAATTTTTATTTTTTCTTGGTACATGTTTGCACTATATAATGATCACATTCCTTGTGAGAAGTTGGTACCTGTACATAATATATCTTAACTCGTTTTGCATCTCTTTCCTCTCTGCTCTTTTCCTATCCCTCCATCAAGATATATTTCATGTAAAGAGCTAGAAAACCTTAATATAGCTTCACAAATTGAAATGGAAAACTCGGTTTCAAATTTTTTGCACAAGTGTATAATTTTTTCCTCAGTTTGTATGAATTGATCTTGTGATCAAGAATTTAAACTTGTTTACTTTTTAATCCATCCTATGGTGAAATTGAAATGTTGACCAATAAAATGTTATTCATGGCAAAGGATTCTAGTGTCAAAGATAAACCAAACTCCACCTGTTCCTTAGCTAAATGGTATTTTCCAGTAGTCATATTATTCTGTGTAGCTTGGTGAGCTATATTTCTTTTCATTTTGTTTTAGGTAGCAGTTTTACAACATCGTCAGGATTATATACAGGAAATAATTCACTTACAAATTCCTCTGGATATAACAGTTCACAGCAGGTAATTTAAAATCCAATTTAACTTCTGAAATATTTTTTAAATACAGCATGATTTTATTACATGAAGAAAGATCTGCTTATATATTAAACTATAATGAGTGGTCTCCTAAGCTTTTCAAGAGTCGTTTTATTTCCTTTTAAAAATACCTATTGCAGTCTTTTATGGTAAGTTGTTTAGTTTTTGGATGAGGTTAATTTTACTAGTAATGTATCGTAGAAAGGAATATGTGTGAGAAATGCATATCATCTTGTATAAAATTTGCAGTCTAAGCTTTTCAGTAAATGTGTATAATGCTCATATAAATGCAAAAAAGAAAAGAAGAACAAACATTCACAGCTGCACTTTGAAATGCAAATAAAAACAAACCTATTTTGACAAATTACTGTGGTGTGATTTCACTTGGTAGGATTATCCGTCGTATCCCAGCTTTGGCCAGGGTCAGTATGCACAGTATTACAACAGCTCCCCGTACCCAGCACATTATATGACAAGCAGCAACACCAGCCCAACAACACCATCCACCAATGCTACTTACCAGCTTCAGGAACCACCATCTGGCATCACAAGCCAAGCCGTTACTGACCCCACAGCAGGTAAGTTTGTGGAATTTACTAGTCCTTCAGGCTCTATTTCTAGTGATTTCAGTGCATTTTTGTATAGTCATGTACTCAGGCAGTTGTTGCGCATTTTTGGCCAAGTTTTGGCAAAGACTACACATAAGCAGTATGATCATGAAATTTACTTTATTTCTGTTTGATTTTTAATATAAAGTATATAAGCCTGAAAAGCACATGAAATAGAAATTCTATTTATAAGTATTCTGAACTTTCAAGATATATGTGTATATATTTATTTGGAGCTGTTTAGCAAGATGATTTGAAATATTTAATATAACTATAATTTGTAGACATTTATTGAATATGAAAATAAATGGCATGGCCTAGAGTTCAATATTCTTCATTATGAAGTATTTACTGGTTTGCATGCAAGTAATAAATTTGCTGAAGGTTAAAAAGTCAGTTAGCGTCAAAGGATAGATTGTGGAAGGTAGCAAGCCCCTGCCACACCCTTTCCTACACCTGCTGCTCTGTGAGTCTCACGATCACATGTCGGGGCGTGAGTGTTGTTAACACTTCCACACCATCCTTGATGTGGGAGCCTCTTTCCCGCTGGACATGGTTCTGTCCTACGTTATGTCCCTGAGGCTTCTCTGCCTTTATTAATTCTTTCTTTCTGGCATTCTACAGGTTGTATGCTTAGTTTCCTGACTTGATCATCACTTACCTTTACTTTATTTTCTCCCATACTTATCACCTCCTAGCCTAAACTTTTAAAAATGTACCTATTGTTTTCATAGACTATAAGACAAGCTGTAAATCTCAAGAATTCAGTTTTCTTCCTCTTACCTATTTCCAGAGCCATAGCCCAATTTATTGCTACAAGATGGGTTCAAAAAAAGCCAGAAAGTATACATGATGTAATATTACAGTGCTAATTCTAGCCCATCCTCTTAAATCACAAAAAAGGTTTTATTTCTGATTGATGCTAATTTAATTTTGACTATGTGGGGAATTTGTAAGTATTAACAGATACCTCCTAACCCTTAAGTGTATGTGTTCTATCTTTTCTCATTTGTTAAAAAATGAAAACAAACTTTTATTCTAAAGGAAAAAATTATATCATTAGGAAATTTATCCTCTAACCTCAAATAATTACTATTTATGCTACACATTAGACATTTTTATCTTATTACAGTATTCCATTTATCTTTATTTCCAAAAAAAACTAACTCAGTATTCTATTCTATTCTTCACTCAGTTCACATATGTAAATATAGCATCCATGGAACTGAGTATTTCTCTTTTCTGCCTTTTAATAAAATTTCAGTTCTCTTAGCCCCACTAAAGATAAAGCTTTTTGCAGAATATATGGCTCTTATTATAGAAGATTTCTAGAATTTTCCTCTCTACCTCTGTAAACTTCATATTTGCATCATAAGTAAAAATTCCAGCTTTTCCCAATGTTTAGCAGAGCTTCTCTTTTCATATAGGACCATCAGTGCCATGAAAGGTTTCTTCAGGACTAAAAGGCCTTTTGAAAAAAGGATAGCTGTGTGGTGAGAAGTAGAAAAAATATTTTATGGGCTAAGGAGTAATAGGACAAAAAATGAGACAGTTTCATCAGTTTGTGATGTTTTTGTGTGCAGGGTACAATGTAAATAAACTGGTGAAGACTTAATCCTGTTCCGTAAAGGAGGGTTGGTTAGAGTTTTGCCATTCGGTCAGATCATGAGAGTTTGTCATTTTCTGTATATAAGAAATGCCATGTGAGAGAATGGAATGGCTGGGCACGAGCCCAGGATACACGGGAAACAGTAGAAAATTACACACTTCAAAATATAGGTATTATTTTTTTTTTTTTTGCAAAAGTGAATGATGTATTTTAGCTTTTGAATAAAAAAATGCTCAGTGACGGGCACTTACTTCAATTTCAGATTTCTAATATTTACTGCTTCTTACTAAAATAAAGGTTGATGCATTAGCCTTTCCTGTGCTTTGCAATCAGACATGGAAAGTTCACCTAGTTTCCCCATTGAGAAAATATATGGATTGCTTTAAAATTTCAAAGATTTAGTCTGTGTTTTGTTTTGACTTTGACATTTATAACAAGACTGTGGATTTAGCCAAAATTTTTCTGGCTTTAATTTACTTTTCTTACTAGTCATATATAAAATTATAGGTTTGTTCTTCTTAATGAAAAAGACATTTGGATGGTAAAGTACATACATTCATAATCTGAAAGAACTAGGTGGAATGATTTAATATAATCTTATAGTTTCTGTTTCGAGATAGAAATAAAGAGTGGTTAAGAAAATGAATGTCT
>PVIR01017809.1:0-34576 GCA_004026965.1 Petromus typicus | reverse complement strand
GGTTAAAGTTTGTGTATTTTGTCCCAGCAACAAGAAAGGAAACTAAGACAAGATACCCTATCCCTGCAAGAAAGTTAGATTTCAAAAGGAAAATAATGGTGATGATTTTTAAAAAGGAAGTTAGGAAAATGTACGTACTGTATTGAACTTAAATTGTACTTTATTTTTGAATTCTAAGTGGGATACAAAGTGTCTTTGTACCAACATGTGAAATAATCTGTTTTTTGTTATCAACTAGAGGATATCACACAGTTATATTGAAGAGGAAGAGAAAGATATCCTCAGCATGAGGCCTATGAACCTGATGCAGAATGCTGGCTTTGCTAGACAGCTCTGTGGTTAGGGAATGATTACGGGGAAATGCCTCCCAGTCCTTGAGCCAGTACAGATCTGGACAAGGATGTATAAAGACATTATTAATTTGGATGAAAGTTTTGTTTTTGCCAATATATCTTTTATTTGGCTCCAGATAAGACAGTTTTCCAGAGCTTTTTGAAAGACCTTTACTATGCTATTTATTAGAGAAACATTCATTTAATCAAATAACACTCACTTTATAGAGAAAGAAATATTCTTCTGTTTTGCGGGCCATAGGTCATGCATTAGAGTATGGTTTCGGTCACTGACAGTGCTGACATGATGGAGAATATTTTTCTTCTTCCCTTATTAGGATTCTTTTCTGTAACCTCTGGTTGCGTAAAAACTTCACTGCTTAACAGAAACAATTGTTCTTTGTTCTCCTGTCCAAATGAAAGCACTTGTTTTCCAGTCCAGCTCTGCTGGCCCGGTAGATGCAATCAGGAGTGTCATCAGGAGGAGATGAGAAGATGCAGAGTACAACCACTTGTTATTTTTAGAGGCAAAGTGCCCACTATCTTGGCAAAGGGCAAAAATAAGCACATGAGAAAACAAAGAAGGCTAAAATAAGGATCTTTCAATATTAGGGTTAATGCTTTGCATAAATTCAAAGTGATAGTCTGGGATATAACATTTCTGATTGCTTTTCTAATACACTGGGAAAACTTTCACAGGTACTCCCAGACTTTTTTTTTTACATGTTTCAGAAACTGAGCTCAAAAGTGGTACAGTACACATATCTGTAGTGCCAGCACCCTAAGCTGATTTATTTATTCACGAATCTTTTACTTTATGTCTTCAGTAGAAACCTATACTAAAATGACTTGGTGAATATGCTCCTGAAAAGAAATTGTTGATAGCACATGGAGAGCTCTTTTCACTTTTTATTTTTTCATTAGTGCATCTTTTTAATTAATTAATTAATTAATTAATTTTAATCTTTATTGGTACATTAAATATACACATCATGATTGCACTCCATAATGGGGATTTGTACCAGTATAAGACACAACTTAATTCTCATTTTTTCCCATAGCCCTACCCACCCTACCACCCCCCCATATACATAAAATTTGTTTCCTTACGTTTTTGTTACAATCTCAACATTTTCCCCCTTCACCCTATTTTACATTGAGCATTTTCTATTTCACAGTATATAACATATAATGCTAGGACTCATTTACATCTTCATTTTCTCATACCAGAGAAAAGATGTGATATGTACCTGTCTGTGACCTATTTATTTCACTTATGAGGATATCCTCAAGGTATGTCCATTTAAGTAGAAATGATTCAAACTTATCATTTTTTATGGCAGAGTAGTACTCCATTCTGTAGAAGAACCACAGCTTTTTTATCCAGTCTCCAGTTGATGGACACTTGGGTTGTTTCCAACATGTAGCAATCACAACTTGGGCTGCTATAAACATGCCCTGTTTCACAGTGCACATATGTCACTGTGATATGAGTCTTTTAATTCTTGTGTGTATATACCTAGCAGGACAATGGCTGGGTCAAATGGGACCTCCAATGCTAGCTTTTTGAGGATTCTCCAAACTGATCTCCACAGGGGTTGCACGAGTCTACAGTTCCACCAACAGTGGAGAAGGGTTCCTTCTTAATTCTTTTTTTCATTTCCCTTCCTCTCACTCCATTCATTTCTCCATTTGCTGGTCTCTTTCCACTGACAAAAGATCTCCTTATTTATTATTATCTATTCTTTATTTTGATACCTGTACTTGGGGTTTGTCACATAAGAGAATTCGTATGATATTTAAGCTTGTGTGTCTGATTTATTTCACTGAATATAATGAGCATAATATGCACTCATTTTCCTCCATATGACTCAATTTTATTCTTCATGGCAGAGACATACTCTCTTGTTTGTAAGTGCCACACTTAATTTACCCATTCTTATCCCTTGCAAGTTTTTGGATTTTTAACTAGGTTAGCATTACACTCTTTTAGGGCTTCCCCTCTTTGCAAACATTATATTTGTTATGACATTATTTATCAAAAAGTTCTTTGATTCTGTAGCTCTTATATATGAATTGTAAGTGTCTTTGGCCAGGAGGGTTAAGGCTTGTGCCTATAAGGTGAAAAATTAAGGGAAAAGCTAAAATCCTATCCCAGTGGATATCATGAGCAAAAGGTATTGTAAGAAGCTATGTTACTGTCATCTTCAAAGACCTGGGGGATGTTGTTAGTAGGAAAGAACACAGGGGCTGAATTACTTGGAGCAGAAGAAAGGCAGTCCTTGGAAAGAGTCAGAGTAACAGCAGAAACCTAAGGAGAAGGAACTTTGAAAGAAAAGGAGATGGTCATCCTTGATATCTCTGGCACTGTTTGAAGAAAGAGAAAAGAATGACAGCACTGAGAGAGGAGTCTCAGAAGAATTTTGAGTCAAGAAATATTCTTAAGCATAATAATTTCAAAAGCATACATGGAACCATGTGGGTTTTTGAAAAAAAGGAACATTTTATTGTCTTTTGAATGAAAATATTGACTTTCAATGAGAACTCTACATTTCATCCTACAGCAAGGACACATCTTTGGTTTAATTACTCTCTAGAGGAAAAGACTGTGTGTTCTGTATATTTAGTATGTGCGAAACATATCCTTCAGGAAAGTCCTGTTGGGAATAACAAACTAGAGGCATCTATCTTTCTCTGTCTCTATTTCTACACCAGTCTGTGGTTTATATATGAATCTGTACATAAAGTATTTATGAGTTATGATTATGCTACATTTTATTATTTTTTGAAATTATCAGGTAAACTTAATAGAAAATATTAAACACTAGAGGCTTCTGTATTTATGTGTGTCTATACATCTGTGTTCCCCACAAGCTCACTGTGAGATCATATATGTATGCATATATATGATATATACATGTATATGATATACATACATATCTATGTGTGTGTGATTTTAGAATTTTTTTACAAACTTAGTTTCTTGTAATGCACAATACTAAATTGGAACAAACCAAAATATCTGGTAGGCCTAAAATGCTTTACTTAAAATATTGATTTATAGTGTATAATATAATGTCAGTATTGGCAAATATGCTGGTGGTACTAAGGAAAGTATTATGCTTTTGTTAAAAGAACTAGTGACCTTAAGGATCAAATAAACATGTCTATCATGGTACTTTTATTTGCTAAATTTGTCCAGTGATACTTATTTTGTAGTTTTTTGGTGAGAAATAATTCAACAAATGCATATGAATATACTTTTGGAAGCATTAAATTTCTACAAAAAGTATGGCATATATACAAGTTGCATATATGGATAGTGAGATATGTCAATGTCTTTGAAAATGTGTAGAAATTTATAATAAATTCAAGTTAAGACTGGAAAATGTGTTACTCTGGCAGATGTTCTCAGATCAAATGATGTTTTTGTGAAAATTTATGTAAAATATTCAGCTTATGAAGAATTAAACATGAAAGACTGGTATATTGAATTTGCTTTTTGGCTAAACAGAACTATGTATCACATTTTGTGAGTGAGTTTAGTCATGTGTTTTAGATCTGGTAATAAAATAATAGGAATTTCAGAAAAGGGTACTATACTATTTACATTTGAATTTGCATATTGGAACCTGCCGGGATTTAAGGTACTTCACAATCAAAACACGAAAAAGAAATTTTAAAAGTACTAAAAAAATTAAATAAAAATAAAGACAAATCATTGAAAGTTGAATGGATATAGATATACTGAAAGGCTTATGAGTTATGATTCTAGCATGTTTATGAATATGACCTGGCTAAATTTTTTGAACATATAAAATAAACATTTTTATAGAAAAACATACCTGAAGCTATAGGAGAACAATGAAAATTTCTTGTAATTTAGGCAGAAATAACTATTAACATTTTGATACTTAAAGTTCTAACATTTTGGTATTAATTTGAACCTAATTTTAAGATGTAAATTTGGGGTAATATCTCATAAATTGCTTTATCAAAATACTTTTGATGTTGTTGAAAATTCTCAAATGGCTGTATCACTCTCATATGTGTTACCATAATTTACTCAGTCAGTGTCCTAATATTAGGGATATGTATTTCTTGCAGGGTCTTTCTATTATAAAAGATGCCTCCCTCAAAATATTTATGTAGTAAAAATATCTAGGAGCCTTTGTGTCAATCCCTAGTTATGTGCTTAGGGAAAATTTTAGAAAGTGTTTAAAATTTAGAGTCCAAAATCACCAAGAATTTTAAGGCTTTGGTCTCTGTGTGAATTTATTCTTCCATTTTATATGCTTCAGATAAGGTTTTTTTTTCACTTTTTTAAATTGAAATCTTTATTGGTACATTACATATACACATCATGATTGCACTGAACAATGGGAATTTGTACCAGTGTGTGACATAACTTAATTCTCATTTTTTTTCCTATAGCCTTACCCACCCTACCACCCCTATATACATAAACTTTGTTTCCTTTCTTTTTTGTTATAATCTCATTGTTTTCCCCCCTTTACCTCATTTCGCTTTGAGTATTTTCTATTTCACAGTATATAACATACATTCTAGAACTCATTTACATCTTCATTTTCTCATACCAAAGAAAAGATATGATATTTACACATCTATGACCTATTTATTTCACTTATAAGGATGTCCTCAAGGTTCGTCCATTTAAGTATAAATGCTTCAAACTTATAATTTTTTATGGCAGAGTAATACTCAATTCTGTAGAAGAACCACAGTTTTCTTATCCAGTCTCCAGTTAATGGACATTTTGGTTGTTTCCAAGATTTTGCAATCACTAACTGGGTTGCTATAAACGTGGGTACACATATGTCACTGTGATATGAATCTTTTAATTCTTTTCTGTATATACCTAGCAGCCCTTTGTCTGAGAAATGGCTGGTAAAGATACTTTCCCATATTGTTGGTTACCTTTTTGCTTTGCTGGTGGTTTCTTTTGCTGTGCAGAAATCTCTCAATAGGATGAGATCCCACTTATCGATTTCTTCTATCAGTTCTTGTGGGGTAGAGATTTTTACATGGAATCTTTCCCAAAACCAGTGTCTTCAAGAGTTTTACCTAACCTGTTTTGTAGCAGGTTTAACGTGTCTGTTTTAATATTTAGGTCCCTCATCCACTTTGATTTTATTTTAGTACACAGTGAAAGAGCTTGGTCTAGCTTTAGAGTTTGGCAGGTTAAAGTACAGTTTTCCCTGCACCTTTGTTAAAGAGGCTATCATTTTTCACTGGGGGTATTTGGCTCCTTTGTCCAAAATGAGATAGCTTAGTGTGTTTGGAGTTGTTTCTGGATCTTCTAATCTGCTCCACTGGTCCTGGGGTCTGTTGCTTTGCCAGTACCATGTGGTTTTTATCACAGTGGCTTTGTAGTATAGTTTCAAGTTGGGGATTGTAATAACTCCCATCATGTCCTTATTGCTTAGAATTGCCTTTGCTATTCTGTGTTTTGTGATTCCAGATTAATTTTTGGATTATTTTCTCTAGATCTATGAAATATGCTATTAGGATTTCAATTGGGATTGCCTTGAATCTGTATAATAGTTGTGGGAGTATAGCCATTTTGACAATATTGATTCTTCCAACCCAGGAACAAGGGATATCTTTCCATTTTCTGGTATCTTCTTCTATCTTCTATTTCAGAGTGCCATAATTTTCAGGAGGTCTTTCACCTCCTTTGTTAGATTGATTTCTAGATATTTTATTTTTTCGGATGCTACTATGAAAGGGATTGATTCTCTAATTTCTCACTCGTTGAATCTGTTTTTTGTGTATATAAAAGCTAATGATTTTTGAGCATTAACCTTGAATCCAGCTATACTACTAAGTTTGGCGATTAGGTCTAGCAGTCTCTTGCTTGAGTTTTTAGAATCTTCTAGATAGAGATTCATGTCATCAGAAAAGAATGACAGTTTAATTTCTTCATTTCCTATCTTTATTCCTTTTATTTCTTTGTCTTGTCTAATTGCTGTGGCTAATGTTTCCAGCAGAGCATTGAAGAGGAATGATGAACGTGGACATCCTTGTCTTGTACCTGATGTTATTGGGAAAGGTTTCAGTTTTTAACCATTTAGGGTGATACTGGCTGTCGGTTTCTTATAAATAGCTTTTATTAATTTTAGATACAGAATATCTATTCCAATCTTCTGTATGGATTTGATCATAAATGGGTATTAGATTTTGTCAGATGCCTTTTCTGCATGTATTGAGATGACCATATGGTTTCTATCCTTGAGTCTGTTAATGTAGTGTATTACATTTATTGATTTATGTATGTTGAACCATCCCTGCATCCCTGGGATGAATCCAACTTGGTCAGAGTGTATGATCTGCTTAATGACTCTCTGTATTCTGTTTGTCAGTATCTTATTGAGGATTTTTGCATTGATGCTCATTAGGGAGATTGGCCTATAGTTCTCTTTTTTGGTTGCGTCTTTCTCTACTTTTGGAGTCAATGTAATGGTTGCTTCCAGAAATGAATTTGGGAGCGCTGCTTCCCTTTCAATTTCATTGTAGAGTTTGAGGAGTAGTCGTGTTAACTCTTCTCTAAAAGTTTTTTGGAATTCAGCAGTGAAGCTATCAGGCCCAGGGCTTTATTTATTTATTTTTTTATTTTATTTTATTTTATTTTTTGTTGGTAGGTTATTACATTTTCAATTTCACAGATAGATATTGGGGTATTTAACATTTTTATATCCTCTTCATTCAACTTTGGAAGTTCATATGTATCTTGGAATTTATCCATTTCTTCTACATTTTCCATTTTATTGAAGTACAAATTTTCAAAGTATGTGTTTGTTATTGTCTGTATTTCCACTGGGTTGGTGGTAATTTCCCCCTTTTTCATTTCTAATAGCATGGATTTGAGCCTTTTCTTTTCTTTGTTTGAGGAGGTCAGCTAAGGATCTGTCAATTTTATTTATTCTTTTGAAAAACTAATGCTATGATTTGTTGCGTTAATTTCTGCTCTTATCCTTATGATTTCCTCCCTAGTATGAACTCTCGGTTTGCCTTGCTCCTCTTTTTTCTAGTAGTTTAAGGTTCAGCACAAGATTGTTAATTTGAGCTTGCTCTGTTTTCCTGATATAGGCATTCACTGATACAAATTTCCCTCTTAGAACTGCTTTCATTGTATCCCATATGTTCCTGTGCATTGTACCAGGGTTATCATTCAGTTGTAGAAACTTTAATTTCATCTTTAATTTCTTCTGTGACCTATTGGTTAGTCAGTAAAATATTGATTAATTTCCATGTCTTTGTGAAAGTCTAGGGATTTTTTTGCTCTTCATCTCTAGTTTCAAGGCACTATGATCTGAAAGTATATAGGGGACAACTTCAATTCCTTTGCATTTACTTAAGCCTGTTCTATGAACTTGCACGTGGTCTATTTTGCAGAATGATCCATGAGCAGCTGAGAAGAATGTAAATTCTTGCTTAGCAGGGTGAAATACTCTGTAGGCATCTATTAAGTCCTTTTGTTGAAGAGTTTGGCTTAACTCAAGCACTTCTTTATTGATTTTCTGTCCAGTCGATCTGTCTATTTGTGACAATAGCATATTGAAGTCCCGTACTATTATTTTATTGGTGATTATATGTTCATTGGCTGTGATCATGTCCTCTAAATCTGAGATTCGGTCTTCTTCAGTGTTTATTCTACTATGTAAACTTTCATTTTTTTTTTTTCAATTGTCTTGGCTTCTATTTGTAGCTGTTTAAGAGATTCCATTGCTTTTGCTATTCCAGATTCTATGATATCCTTGATTTCCTCTTCAGATAAGTTTTTAACATCACTGCGCATCACTTTCTTTTCCCAAAATTAGATTTGTGATGATATCTTTTTCATGACTTTGTCATGAGGATTTTTTTTTTTTTTTTTTTTTTTTTGAGATAGAGACTCACTAAGTAGCCCAGGCAAGCCTGGAACTCACAGCAATTCTCTTGCCTCTGCCTCCTGAGTGATGGGAATACAGGCCTCCGCTACCATGCCCAGCACTGTGGTATGTGTTTATCAGTGCTGGGTTTACAGGTGTCAGTTAGCGTGCCTGATACTATGGTATGTAGTTACCAGGGATTGAACTCAGGACTTTGAGGCTTGCCAGATAGATGCTGGAACCACTGAGCTACATCCCCTGCTCCATGAAGATTACATTTATCATTAAACAAAACTACTCAGCACTCTGTGGCATCCAGTATATTAGCAATTGTTCTTATATTCTTCAGAAGTATGTCACTTTAAACTATTATAATTTTGCTTGGATATACACTTTAAAAAGTTTTAATACAGTGAAGGTGACAATTCTTTGGTATATATGTTAAAATTACTTTTCCTTTTTTCTGTTTTAGAAATTTGTATGCCAAATCTATCAATCTTTGCAGAAAGGGAGATTAGCACTTGCCTACAAGTACTTCAAAATCGAACAAATACAAGTTGTTTACCTTTCTTTGTGAAAACTAATACAGTTTAACAGGCCCTGCATCGTTTATGAACTACAGTGAGACTTGTGGGTGCAGTGAGAATTACTCTTAGTAAATATTTCTGAGTATGTTTTAGAAATGAATTAAGATTTCATCAAATTTCAAAGTTCTACCCTGCAAATTATAGCTGAGATAATTTGGGTTTGGACATATTTGAAAGAAGTTTCTTACCTTCAGGAAAAATAAAAATCTCCATTTCATCGTAGTAAAGACTTTTAGATCACTGGCTTCCTTGATGTAGTTTCTCGGATGAATGTTTTGCAAAATATAGCTTTAGAGACTAAGTATATTGCTCTAATGATTGCATATAAACCCATTAAAACATGATAGTATGCCAAAATATTGACATTTATTTTAATGCTTTGCAATAATTTTTCTATTTCCCAGCCAAGATCCATTTTCTTTTGATGCCATTTCTGATTTGTAGTAACATAATAAATTTCAGAACATCAGAGAATGCCTTTCCCATTCTGTTTTCTATGGTATAAGCCAATTCTCTAAATAATATAAAAGTTATTAAGAAATATGTACCTCTCCTAACTGTTCTTCCTTCCTGAAAGTTTTCTAATATCCTTTGCCTGTGACAGTAATGTTGAATAACAGGTTGGTTTGAACATTAGTAACAAAAATCTTATTTATCATTTGTTTTATTTTAACATAATGCAAGTAGATACTAAAAATGTAAAAACACTTTCAGGTAAATAAATTTCATAACAAAATACTCAAAGAATAACAATGTTAAGGGCGCTATGTATTCTGATCTTAATAGAATATATTTTCAATTGCAAATCTATCAACTAATCTAAGAAAGCTATACTTTTTTGTATAAAACATTTTAATTATTAACAATATATCTGACACTTGGCATCTGGGTCAAATGAGACCTCTAAACTAGTGTTCTGAGGAATCTCCACATTCACTTCTATGATACTTTCACCCGTACACTTCTACCAACAGTGGGGAAGGGTTCCTTTTTCCTTACTGCCCTGCCAACATTTATTGCTGCTTCATTTCTTGGTGATAGGTATGCTTTCTGGAGTGACATGAAATCTCAGCATTGTTTTAATTTGCAACTGTGAAATGATTGGTGATGTTTAACATTTCTTCATGCAGTATGTCTGCATCATCTTAGATGCTGTTTTGGATTGAGTCTGGATGGGGAGGATCTGATTTTTTTTCCATTCTTTATGTACTCTAGGTATTAGTACTTTGAGGAGTGATGGGCTACAATTTTTTCTTACTTTGTGGATTGTCTTTTTACTCTGTTGGTGATTGCTTCTGCTGTGCAAAAACTTTTTAATAAGACAAGAACCAAGTTGTTGATTCTTTGTAATATTTCTTATCAACTGGTTTCTTTTTCACAAAGTCTTTGCCCACACCTGTCTTAAGAGTTCTACTTATTTTCTCTTCCAGCAGATTTAATATTTCTGTTTTAATATTTAGAACTTTGGTCTATTTTGATTTTAATTTAGTATATGAGCCTACTTTTAGTCTTCAGCATGTAGCTAGCCAGTTTTTCTAGCACCATTTATTAAAGAGAGTCTCTCTTTTCCATTAAAGATAAGACTGATCTGAATCGAGAGAAAGACAGAGAAAATGCAAATGCTATTAAAAAATCTCTTGACAGGATTAGTTGTAGAAAACTTCCCAAATGTGTAAAATACATTTAACATACAATTAAGTGAGCTAACTAGAACTCCAGTTAGCCATTACAATAGTAAATCTATAGCAAGGCATATAATTAGCAAGATTTCAGAAATTCAGCACAAGAACAGAATATTAAAAGGTGTTACAGAAAACAAATAAATAGGCAAATCACCTATGAAGCAAAGCTCATCACAATCACAGCACGCTTCTCAGCACAAAATTTCGTGAGTAATACATTTTGTTGAGGCCTAGGTTGAAGAGAAGTCAGTAAAACTTCAGTCTGAGGAGAAACTAAACAAATATTCAATATTTCAGGTAATTTTGAATCAATTGTGATACCCAGTGATTATAAATCTAAAATAATTAAAAAGGAGCTAACCATACTTGAACTCTTCTTCCTCTGCTTGTAAATGTTGATCTCTTAAACTCAAAAATATTTTGAAAATCTTGAGGAAGAAATTGATGTAAATTTTACTTTTAGTAATCAATAAACTAATAGAATCATAATTTTTTAACATTAAAGATTGTTGTACAGATAAATCTTTCTCAGATTGTATTTGTGGTTGGTTCCAATTCATTTAGGACTTCAATATTCTCTTGATTTATGTATGTAACTTAGACTTCTTTTGTATCCCTAACCTTTTCCCACATTAAGGATACCTGTTGAATGCTTAGTAGATTGACTGACTAGTCACAATTCATTTACAGGTGTCATTGCATATAAAATAATTATTAGAAAAACCTGGATTCTGATTACATAAAGACATCTTAACTATCAACACAGGAAGCAATGCCACAACTGAACTAGTTCTCTTATTCCCATACACAGATACTGACCTATGTTGAGTAGAAATTAAACATATGTTGACATTTGGAGTTGACCATACTTTCGGCTCCTTCCTGGAATGAATGATAGGAGCAATTTCTTGGAATTATTGAAAATCTGGAATTTTAGTATTAATTAGCCATATACTATGTTTGTCCTGAATTTATTAAACTCTTTTTATATGTACAAGTCTTTTCTCAACAAAAATTTAAAAATTACTAATGTTTTAAGAGAATATGTCCCATCTCCAGCCTGGAACTTGAATACCACCCAATTTATTTGAATAGAAGTATTTATGTCACGTTAAATTTTACTCTAGGTTGAATAAAAGAAGAGAATTATGAGGCCAATATCATGAACAGCCTGAAAGTCTGAATTTTAACTTGATGATTTCTCAAACCCATAGTAAAGAGTGGTATGTTTTCAATATAAGTGTATATTTGCATGTATGTGTGTATATATATGTGTGCATATGCATGTGTGTGTCTGTGTGATAGATAAGAATGTGGGAAATGTTTCTAAAGTGCTAAAAATTATGCTTTTAATATATACTCCTACTGCAATATTTGAACTCTAGAATATCCATTTTGTATTTTCCTGATTGCATTTAAAGCATTATTTAGAATTAAATATTTGAATTCATTATTTTCAAGTCATGTAGAATAATTTGAACTTTTTCACTACTTAAATTATTCCTTCATTTTATATTTTTAATTGAGTTTATTGCTGCATTTTGACTATGCATTATCATTACATTCATCACTGAGAATTTATACCTGTACCTAATATATCTTAATTCCTATTTTTTCCCTTTCCTCTGCTCTCCCTTCAGCCCTGCTAGCCTCTGTTTGCAGAAGCTTTGTTTCTATTTTTCCTTTTTATTTTTAGTTTTCTCTTTCCTTTCTTTACTCTCCTCTACCACTGCCACTTCTCACTCCCCTTGAGGATTTTTGTCTGATTTCACAATACTTATTGTACAATTTAGATCTCATTTATACTTTCATTTTCTCAGCTACAGAAATGATAAGGTTTTTACATGTGTGTCCTATTTATTTCATTTATCACTACAGCCTCAGTGTGCATTTATTTACCTATAAATCTATAATTTATCATTCTTTATGGCTGAGTAATATCCCTGTTTATTTAAAAAAAAAAAACCCTTCACATCCTCTTTATCCAGTCTCAAGCTCATGGGTATTTAGGGTATTTCCAAAATTTAGTAATTCCAAACTAAACTGCTACAAATATGGGTGCACATATTTGCTATATTCCCTAATTTTCAAATAGACTGTGTGGTCAGTCTTCATCACACAGTTGCTGAAAGCAGGAAGATCATATGTCTGAAACTTTTAAGAAATGACAGAGATCTAAATATATTTTTTCTGTACCATTACTCTGCACTTACACAGCCACATACATGTGCACAGATACCCATATATATGAATGCACAAATGCATAGACACATTTGAATATGTTGAACTGTTTTGGGAGATCAGAATATATAAAATTCTTCATATTCTGTACATGATGGCCTGATCTGAGAAGGACCATGTCTAGAAATTATAGAAACTGACAAACTTTTAGCGTATATCCCCTTGTAAGCATTTACCCTGAGTAAACCTGCACCCACCACCCAGTAAATGTTCGTAAACAGCTTGTTGAGCTACTATCAGCTGGAGTTGCTGACAATCACTGGAAGCTTCCAACCTCATTAATTAGTACTCAAAAATACAGCATTTGGCACATAAAGAGCTGTTAATTATGCCCATATCTTAATCTTAATTTTCCAGTTTATTATAATTTCTTCACCATGTCCTGACTGTCTGAGTGAGCAGCTTATCTCCCAATATCCACCCTTGCCTAGCAGATGTTTTCTCTCTGTTAACAGATGTTGGCACCTTCTAGGAAGGAGCCATCCCTGCCTGGAGAGAAAAAGAATGATAATTAATGTCATTTCATCATGTGAAAAGCTCTAGGAAGAAATATCTCATTTTGTGTCCAAACCTGCTTTGTTTTCACCTACCCAATACAGACAATAAACAAAAAGATAAGGTAGCTTAGAATTTCTTTCTTGTCATCTGTCCCGGCCTCCTCCATTCATTATTTTCTCTTTTACTTTTTTTGCCTTTTGAAGCCAAAAACTTTTCAATTTTAAATTATAATTTGATTTAAAACTTGAAAAATTACATTGAAATATTTTCATCGCAAAGGATGATTAGGTATCTTTCTTTAAAGTCAAAATTCTGAAATGTAGATGAAAGGATGAGATTAAGATTTATAATAGCAGTGGAGTAGTGAATTGAAGCACTCTTTGTATTTTAAAAAATCAATTTATTGAGGTATAAGTTAAATATTATACTATCACTTATAATTTATAGTTTGATGAGTCTGGACAAATATGACAAGTGGTGATGACTTGATCTAGTTGTAGGTGGTCCTCACTATTCCAAACATCTCCCTCATCATCCTCTGCAGACAGTCAGCCTTTCACTTTCAATTGCTGGCAACGAGTCTGTCATTAAAGTTTTACCTTTCCCTGAATATCACATACATGAAGTCATATTGTATGAGGCTTTTGATGTCTAATTACTTTCACTCAACAGTACATTTGAGACTTGATCATGTAATTGAAGTAGTTTATTTTTACTATTGTGTAGTATTCTGTTATATGGATATATCATAGTTTGTTTAGCCATTTACCAGATAACACTTTTAGGTTGTGATAACTTTTGAGTGAGTCTGAAAATGACTTATGGTTATCTAAGTGAACATATGTTTTCATTTTTCTTAAGTATACAAGAGCAGAATAGTTGGATCATAAGTTAAATGTGTATTTCAATTAACAGTACATTACCTAATACTTTATCTGAACAGCTATACTATTTTGCACTCTTGCCACCAATATAATGGATACATTTTCCAGCCCTTAATTTTGTTAGTTTTTTAAAAAAGATATTGTAGTAGAAAGGTAGTGATACCTAATGATTCAGTTTGCAGTTTTCTAAAGACTAATTATGCCGAGCATATTTATTATGTATACCTTCTTTGGTTACTTCTTTGTCCAGATATATTTTTTCTCCTTTATATTGTGGTTTTCTTAGTAATTAGTTGTGTAAGAAGTTTTTTTAAAATTTATATTTGACATTGTAGCTTTTCTTTGGATATGGGTAATCTTTGGATATGGGTAATATTTTTTTTTTCTCTCTTGGTTGTTTTATGATTTTTAAATCTTTTGAAGAGCATAAGTTTATAAATTTTATGAGGTCTAATTTTTAATCTTTTTGTTTCATTGAAACTATTTTAACCCTTAGATATAATATGGCACATAAATGTCCAATTTCTCTAGCACTGTTTGTAGGAAGACCCTCATAGGAATGAAACAGGACTTAGTTCTGGTGGGCATATTTAATAGTGAAGATAGGTATGTTTCAAGGGAGACTTTTTCTGGCAGTAGCATAGATGAGTTGCCTTTTAGAGTATTTAGAAAATACATGTATCTCTATAGAGGAAGCTATTGTAGGATGATCACATGGTCAGAATTTCTATTTTTGCTAAAGTGTTATGTAGGGCTCATACTTTCTACATGGTATGTTGTGAAGAGAGGGAAATTGAGTATTAGAGGCTCTCTTAATCTCAAGACTTAGTAAGAACTATCTTCCTAGTGTACTAGATCATGATAGTGTAAACGTTTTGTGTGTTCTGTTCTTTCATTTGGAACTTGATGTGAGCAGTCGTGAGTTGACTATTCCTTTGTGTTTTACTAACTTTGAATGTAGGACCTCTGATGAGACTGGGTTTTAGTTCCCCTAGGTTGCCAATCAGAGTTTCTGAGTAGGTTTTTAAAGCATTTATTAACTTCTATACATGTGAAAAAAAGCGTGGACATGCTGTAGTTGTTATTATTATTGAAGAATAAAAATTTGGTACAGTTCCAAGCGTGTCATTTTGTGTACATGACTAATATTTTCAACAGTTTAAGCGTTCTCTCTGTCCTCTGTTCTATCTAGACTTTGTAGAGTTTAAAGCTGTCTGGCAGGTGAGAATGGTCGTGTTATGCTACCAATTTTCTTAACATAGCTGTCACTATCGGATGGGTAGAATTTTTCCTTAGGTTCTGAAATTGCAGAGTCCCAGTAATTCCCCAGTGTGCAGTTTTGCTCCGAGTTAAATATCAGGCCCCTATGTGTTGTGATGTATCTGAGTGCAAGGAGTTTACACGTATTTTGTATCACCTTCCTGTTAGCCAGAAAAGCACACAGGTTTGAAAAAGACACCTTCACAATGAACTTTATGATTTCCTTCTCTCTCTCAGCTTAGTATACCCTGAGGACTGAGCTAAGCATCCACCAATATGCCACCACATCAATTTGTCTGTGGGAAGTGACTTCACCGCTTTATATTTTAAAAATAAAGTCTTGTAGTATAAAATACACAATAAAATATGATTTATCACTATCTAAATACAGATAAGAATACATAGACACTAGTGTCTAGGACAGACAGGAAGCCAAATCCAGTTCTTTTTCTTCATTTTGAAAATATATCAAAGTTACTGTGGAACACCATAGATAGGCGCTAATAATTTGGTCTCCTGGTTGCATTCGCTTGTAGAATTTAGTGAGCAACTGTAATGACAACTATACAATGAAAACACTGTCTTCGGCAGACTCTTAAAGTCTGTTGTTAATCTGTTGTGTTTTCAAAATCAAGAAGAAATTGTAGCTGCTGGTTGTGTCTCTCAGGTGGGATTCAGACACATTATTGACATAGTTAATTTGCAGAGAAGTTCACCTGCAGGCCAGGTGTTTTTCAGCAACTCCTTATTATTCCTGTTCATGTGTTTTCTTTGTCTCCAGTCTCTCAGCATTGTTCTTAAAAACCATTCTTAGCCATGATTAAAGGAAGATTTTATGCCCCTATCATACAAAGCTTGTTTAAGAAATGAACCATGGATATTATGTGCATCTATTGTACCTGACGTTTGTTTGTTCATTTTTGATATTCATTTCAATTGGGTTTTTATGCTTTTGAATGAATTTAAGAATGTTAAGTTGCCATTTAGGGGATTTGTCTTGAAACCTCCAAGGGTCAAACATCTCTCTATCTAGCAGTGGGTACAGCATAGCAAACACCTTATTCATAAATACTCACTACCATAAATGGCTTCCTAACTATCTTAAGCATGGAGCAAAATAGAACGAAGACTGACTTATGAACTTGGTAGAAAACATACAATATGTGTGTATAGTTTTCTGAGGAGACTGATAGAAAGAGATTGTTTTCCAGGGATTAATGGAGGTTTTAAAACACTTTAATTTAAAATATTGTCAAACTCTCTAAAATACAAGTTATATCAATTGCAAGCATTTGTAGACCAAGAAGACATGCTATCAGGTTTCAGCTGGCCATACACTGGGAGAAATATGAACTTCAAAGGAGTTTATATCTGAGGAAGTAACTGGCATTGAGAAAAGTGATGTGCTATATAAGGCTACTTAAGAAAGAAAATATAATATTCCAATATTTTATCTTGTACAATGAATTAAATTATTGATAAAAATATGGATCAAAATCAAAACTTAAGGTTAGAATTCCTGGGTGCCTGAACATTAGGTGTGATTTACTGATACAGATTCTTGTAGCACTGTCCTCCTCGGTGGGTCCCTTAGATAGCTACAGATGCTACTCTAACAAAAAGGAAGCTCTAAATTTTTCTGAAGTTTAGTAGTTTTGTAGTTGTTTCTGGTAGACAATGGAAGCTGTCCCTGCTTGGTGGTACAAGACAATACCGTAGTTGCCAGGAGACTGTGGTTCGTATTCGCCCCTCATGCTTCCATATTGTGTATCGATATGGAAGGTGTCCTTCACCACTCAGTTACACACCATCCCTGTCGTGTGGTTTTAGCCTAAAAAATAGCTTTCCAATCAGAGTGGTTTTGTTCATTCACAAAAGGAGAATAATTTCAGTAGGAGCATGTGCCTATGAAAACTCACACTGCTGATATGTCCAAAAAAGAGATTTAGTTCACACAGATTTTCTATTGCTGCACAGGATTTACATGAGAAAATTAGGTATAAGACTTGATTAGAGTTTTGATATAGGAACATATGAAAACTGAAGTGCCCATGAAACAATATTCTAACTTTTTGGGGGGATTTGCTATCTTGTTGGGTGGCAGTATGCTTCCTCTGCAGCAAACAAGCTTGCTGCTCTTAGTGCTATGAAACTCTTTCTGTGTGGTACAGATTTGTCTTATTTCTCTGCAATGTGTTCTCTTGCATTCCAAAGTCCTCCCTATATTTCATCTGAAGAAATCATTTCTAATTTGGAAACCTTTGTAGATGGAATCCATATATCGTTTTACTATTTAGTGGGGAAGGAGCTCTCTTCTATGGATACTGGATAATAATAGATTTTGTGGGCATGACAGCAATATGGCTAGATTCTATGTGAAAAGAATTGCTTTCATGCTGTTATTTGAAAGAAGAATAACAGCCTTTGTTATTGAAGAAATTGCTTCTTTTCATCAAAAATCCTGATGTATCTAATTGACTCGGAGGATATTCCCTTTCTATCCATGCTGAGATTCTGTCTCCAGCACAGATGTGGAAACCACAGATGTCCACTACACCAGAGCAGAAGCATTATTTTTTAAATAGTTCCTTACATTTTAAACAGTAAAACCAAAGCCATGATCACAAATAATAGAAGCTCTTCTTTGTGTAATTGTTTAAATGTGGAGAGGCATTTCTGGCAGAGATGGTATTCTACATTTTGAGCATTTTTTTGAGGGAGAAGGATGTGGAGCAGATTGTCACTGATTATTCAGAATGTGTTCTTAGAGATGAGTCTAGTAAGCGCAGTGTTCTAGAAAACACAGCTTCCACAGGGTCACATTGCTGGGCCACATGTTATATATTAAGGAGAATTAATGCAATTGGAGATAATTTCTGCTGCGGTGTTACTGTTGCTTGTTAGTGTAAGAGCTGGAGGGTACGTGAACTACATGTTCCTTAGTTCACAGGGTGGTGCATGATGCATTTTCTTGGCTTTCCTCGCAAAGTCATAAATCGACTGAATGGGCTGGAAAACAAACCGAAAAGGATCTGCAGATGGCAGGAACTTATTGGGGGCTATTCTTGACCAAGTGGCTACTTGGCTGTATTATCTAAGGAACATCACATAGTTTCTGATTGCTTTAGTGACTTCATAGGTCAAGAGTGACTCAGTCTGTGTCTGATCGCACCATTGCAACTATTTAAAATCAAAGCGGTGGCTCTGAAAGTCAGCTCAATGGACTGTGTTTTTCCCTTGCGTCGACAGGTTTGTTTGGATGTTGTATAGACAAAACCTCATTTATCAGCACTAAAACCCCATTCATTTAAACTGCTGATTCATAATTTGTGTTATTTTGATATGGGTGGATCTAAAGTTTATCTTAGTACAATCTGTTAGAGACATTAATGAAATTATTATGCTAATAGTGTAAACTAAATGAAGCTGTAGAGGAGATTGGATCAAGATGGAGAAGGGAGTACACAGTCCTGTTTTCCCATGTTCCCATCCATCTCAAATCCCTAAATTAAACAGAGAAAATGACTGGATATTTAAAAATTATAAGTTTATAATACCATTGTAAAACAAAAGGAATGTTATAACAAGACATATGGAATCAGTTGCCTGAGCGAAGTGCAGCTCCTCAGATGCACAATAGGATAGTGTAGAATTTATGGGGGGCTCTCTGGGGATCCTCTAAAATTACAGGCTGTAGATCCAAAGGCTGGGAGCAGTCTGTGTGGCAAAGTCCAGGCCATACATTGTGTGGCATGCTGGGACATGCACACAGGTCCATCTACAGTCTGTTCCAAAGTTCCAAGGCACTGATACTTTTCCTTGGAATAGTTAGTATGGGAATTTCAATCAGACAGAAGAAGTGGCCAATAGTGGCAAAGAAAGTCTTTATTCCTACAACATAATTTGCTGGGATTTCTTTGCTGGTATGTTGTTCAAACTTTTTCCATAATGGCGGGACATAGACCATGCTAAATAAAAATAAAATTCATAAAGAGTTACATGTAGATTATTGTATAGGATCACAAGCATATAACTGAATATCATCATGCATTAGTGACGATGAACTTGAAAAAGCATAATGTCTTTAAAAAAAGAAAATAAAAAGATCAGTGGATGATGCAGAAAAAGGATATAAAGTAAGCGTCAATATATTCTGTGGCATGAGAAACTAGATCTCATACATGAAAAAATGAATCTTAGGGATGAAAAACAGAATAACTGACAAATAATTTAATATATAAATTTAATACCAGGTTCTCATTACTCAAACATAAACCCATGTTTGAGCAAAGCAATTCCAGAAGACAGTACAAAGCCTCAAATAAATAGGAAGCATGAAAGAGGAGTTGAGGTGAACAGTTCAATCATCAGAGATACAGAAGGTGAAATACTCAAAGAAAGGATAAAGATTTCAAAAACGAATGCATGAGCTTTTGGATGACCTATGATTAATAAGGTAGGTACAGGAAAAAGACACACATACACTTAGAAGTATGGCATTTAAATTTCAAACAAAGTATAAAAATTCTAAAGACTAAGAAAGCAAAACAAAAAATACTTCTTTTGATAATGGGAATCAGCTTACCATTAGACTTACAATTGGAAACACTTGAAGACAGTGGTCAGTAGAGAAATACATTAGAACATATAGGGAAAATAATTTTACATTCATAATTAAACACTAGGGGAAGGGCAGATAACTTATCTTTTTCCTCCTTCTTCAGAAGATCAGACAATATGGATTCAGTGTCTAAAGCTGTCATCACATAGACCTGTTAGAGATGTGTTGGAATGCTTTTTTTTTTTTTTTTTAATTTTTCCAGTGGGCGGGAGTGGATAGTTGTGACTGTGTGGCTGAGCTGTGGTGGTCGACTGGATAATTGTTGACACTTTCTTTTAATGTTTGAACCACGCTAGGTAGAGTAATCATTGTCTTTTTAAAAAAAATTTTTAATCTTTATTGGTACGTTACATAAACGCATCATGATTACACTCCATAATGGGGATTTGTACCAGTATAAGACACAACTTAATTCTCATTTTTTCCCACAGCCCTACCCACCCTACCGCCCCCCCATATACATAAAATTTGTTTCTTTACTTTTTTGTTACAATCTCATCATTTTTCCCCCTTCACCCTATTTTACACTGAGCATTTTCTGTTTCACAATATATAACATACAATGCTAGGACTCATTTACATCTTTATTTTCTCATACCAGAGAAAAGATGCGATATGTACCTATCTGTGCCCTATTTATTTCACTTATGAGGATATCCTGAAGGTATGTCCATTTAAGTAGAAATGATTCAAACTTATCATTTTTTTATGGCAGAGTAATACTCCATTCTGTAGAAGAACCACAGCTTTTTTATCCAGTGAGTAATCATTGTCTTGTGGCCTGATCGTGGAGAAGTGAGGTACAAGCAGAAGGTTTAAATTTGATTGTGTTGTTTTGATGGGTTCTTCTGTTTGTACCAGGTATTATGAGAAGAAAGTGCCTCAGAGAGGTGCTGTTCCCAACAAGACACTTGGAGTAGATTGGTCTTTGAACCCAAATGATATTCCCACGTGTTGAGAATATCCCAGTCAATAATGGCATGCCTTTCACACCTTTGTGTAAGGCATGTTGTAAATCTCTGAATTTGAGGGTTGTTTACTATGCAACAGAAGTGAAATACAGTTTTAATGGATTAGGAAATGAATTTGCAATACCAAGCAGAATGCCCTGGGTGATGATGAGATAACAGTGACAATATCTCAGTAGTTTATAACACAGAGATTTATATTTGTACTCCCACTTTTTAACTTTATTTTTACTCCTACTGCGATTTTGATTTGAAGTGTCTTCATTCTTGGATCCAGTCTAATGGAGTCTAGAATTTAGTCTAGAGCATTGGTAGTCTTATGGCCTGGGGGTTGGGTGGGGGTGAGGTTGAGTACACTTGTGTTGTTCATTTTCAAAGCTGCAAGCAAAAAGTAAGGAAAGAGAATTCTGTTCACACACCATTACCATAGGAAGTCATATCAATACCTCAGAGTTTAGTAGGGTAGAAGTTTATAACTTGCTCCTCAGCAAGATCAGCCATAAAAGGTTCATAAGAAGGGGAAAATGGATGGTTATTCATGCTAAATTTATCCTATTTTCTTCTCCATAGGTTCTGCCATCTAATTAAAAAATATACTAGTTGTACTGGGATAAAAGGAAGAAAATCTTCAGCTTTCAGGATCCTCATGTTTCATATCATGATGGATTTCTTGGGGATAGAAAACAAGATCCTTAAGAATACTTACCTGGCCTTTGAAAATGAGTTTTGGAGTTTTAGGAGTCATAAGTTGCTTCCTGTTTTGTGATAGAGCACTAGTTATTGAGCATTCAAATATTGACTGTGTTTTTACCCCTATGTAACTATTTGAACACTTTGGGTTTTTTAAGAGTATAAAGAAGAAAGTAACGACTATAGTTGAGGTGTATGTTTGAGGATTCAAAAGGCTTTAACTTTAAAATGTTTCTTTGTAGAGGTGCTCAATAAATGAAAACTGCTATTTATTCCTTTGTTTAGAAATCTGGCTGGAAAAAATTTTGGATAATCAGTTCCTGCAGGTTAATATGTATTTGACTATTGGGTTGGAGATGTAGTTCAGTGGTGCAGCACCCGCTTAGCAAGCAGGAGGCTCTGAGTTCAATTCTTGACCAAAGAAGAAAAAAAAATATAGTTATAGAATATATGTTACTTAAACAAATGACTCTAACACAAAACTTCTAGTATAATGGCACCCATAACCCCCCAAAGACCAGCCCAATATGAAGTCTGAGCTGTCAGTCTGTGTGTGTGTGTGTGTGTGTGTGTGTGTGTGTGTGTGTGTGTGTGTGTATGTGTGTGCTGAGGGGAAGCAAATCTCCTTAAAATACTTCTCAATGATGACAATTATTATGGAAGGTAGTTATTTGAAAACCACACTACCATTTTTGATGAGAACTACAGGAACTATTATTTGACTTTTTAAAATCTAGAGGACAGACATTTTGGGCATATTTGAGCCATCATGAAATTATAGAGTTCTGCGGTGTTACTCCAAGGCTTGTACTCATATGTGTCTCGGAGATGGTATCGTGGACTGTTTTCACAGCTGATATTTGTATAACTGTGTCAGATTCCTCAACAATAGTGTTTTTTCCCTCCTTCCTTTCTTATTATTTGGGCTTCAGGCAAAATATACTGTGTTATTTAAAATCCAGAATGGTTTTCCTCTAAAGGAACTCCTGAAAGCCCAGCATGCTGAGTGTCTTTTCTTTTGAACTCAGGGGGAGATTCACATGTTCAGTGAAATATAAAATGAAATGTCTATTTTCCAGGAAGGCAGAATGTTTTCCTGAGAACTATAGACATTTTTTTTCCCCTGGGATGAGAAATAATAAGTAGGAGCCTTCTGGAAAGACTTCTCATGAAACCAAGTGGGCACATACGCCTCAGTGCTCTACTAGGAGTTGCAGGTGTCTGTACTACCAGACTGCATCGATTCTATCTTTAAGTAGCTGCCAGTTGAGACACATAAGAATGAAGAAAGTCTGTGGAAGCTTATGATGTGATACTGTCTCAAATTGAGCAAATGTGCTATGAAAATTCATGATGAACTCAATGAAAGCTTGAGAAGAGGAGCAAGATATTAATGCAACCTGGGAAAAATCCATCATATTCTGCAGTATGAGAAAATTGTAGGAAAAGATAAGATGGAGAAGAGTTGGCTGTGGGTAAATGTGAGCAGAGCAAGGTAACTAGAACAGAGTGTTGGGAATCTAGAGAAAGCCATTTGGGTAGTAACTAACTATTACCACACAAAGAAGTGGGTGGAGTAAAAAGTGCAATGATGTTGAAAGCAGAAAATCTAGAACTACTTTTTTCTTGATAAGTAGCTTAAAAAATAAGATGTTTCAGATCTTTATTGTGATAGACGTGAAGACCATGGCCCACGCAGGTATTAAAGCAACACATCTTCAAATAAAAACATTTAAAATCATAATGGGGTTTGGGGAACAAAAAGAAAGCGAGTTTAAGGCACAGTGAGCAGAGGAGGGCAGTGCGAGCATGAGGCCAGATCCAGGTTGCAGAGTGGGTTTTAGTAAGTCAGGTGAAGGGCAGTTTCTTAAGCTCGCAATGGGTAGTCTGTTTAGATTTTGTGTAGGAAACAGCAGTGTTATTGCAAAGAGAAGCATGGGAGAAGATAAAATGGGATGCAGGTAGTGGTTGGAATGGCGCTCTAAATATATGTGGAGTAGGGGGTTACACAGAAAGGCAGAGATCTGTATTTGCCTGGTCCTACTTTCCTGAGACCTAGAATAGTGTCATTTACCTATAAGTTACTGAGGAAATGACACATTACCCTATTGATTAGTCTGATGCAGATGATAGCTTGACACTATTTGAAGGGAAAATCCAAATTCATTCTATTCATGTACTATATGCCTATAGTAATCACTAACCATGCCCAAATCTTCTTTCGAGAAGCTTCTACCAGTGATCAGAAATACTTCTTATGCAGTCTTTTCTTTTTAAAAAAATTTTATAATAATGCCATGTTTTTAAAATGCATCAGAAATTAAAATAAGCATGTTGGTTAGTTAAAAAAAGCAGATTTCTAAAGTAAGATTAAAAGTCATAGTAAATCATACATTTTAAAAACAGAGATTCATTATATTCAAACATGCTCTGCCTTGCTCACATGTGGTATGAGTCAAATGCCGTGCCTCCCTGCCCCATCACATGTACACCAGCCCTATGAACACACACCAGAAACACATGACTTTTGAATCACGGAGTAATCTGAGGGCGCCCTGAGGTCCTGTCCAGCACCCTGCTGCCAGGGTTTACTGAAGAGCTTTAAACTCATCTCCTACCCGTGCTTCAAAGAGCTCAAACTAAATGGCTCTACCATTATTGTTTGAGACTCATTCTTCGTTGTGAATGAAATCCGCGTTACCTTTTATTATTCCAACTTTCATTCTTTTGAAGTTTTCCTTTTTTCAGTTTTTGTTGTCTTATATCGTATGTAAAGTTTAGCTTCATCTTTTTACATCCTGGTATGCCTGAAATTGAGTAAAAACCATATTGTCAGTAGAACAGGTCAGTGGAGTTCACCTTTGAAATGTTCCTTATTCTTGGTGGTCAGTGTGTTGGCTGTTGGGTTGGTATATTCAACAGGGGAGTCCTTCAGCTCTTGGAAGAAGCCTCCTGTGTTCCTGCTGTCCACCTGCACCCCCAGAACGGAGTTGCTCAGTCATATTCCTCCCTCTGCAGATGCATCCCCTGGAACTCCACTCTAGGAAACTGATCTATCAGGGGTCCCCAAAATTAAAGTATTTATAAAATGAAGTCCACTTCTCTATGTTGAATGTTTTACTGTAAAACACCTCATACTTCAAAAATTTACAACTTTGACTGTCCCAACTTTATCTGCTTGGACAAATTTTTATGTTAGATTCAAAAGGGATATATATTTTGAAATAAAAATTCACTAGTATGTGTGCACTAAAAAGAACACTGGTGTTGTGTTTATTGGTTTGTAAATCTGGCAGAATGTAAAGCATGAGGTGTTGCTGACCATCACTTCCATGTTTAACAGTATAGAACATTCCAGTTCTACTCATCAGTGCTTGTAACAACAGATAATTCTGTATTTAATTTGGACTATAGTGTAAGATTACATTTTGATTTGTGAATCTTTTCCATATCAATATCATCAGCTTATAAAAAGAATACAGATTTTCTATTTTGGTATATTCCTCAATCTTGTTTAATTCAACCACAGACCCTGAAATTAGTCTCTTAGATATGAGTGTAATATCTTGGAAGACTATTTTTGAGGTCAGACTTTTTAAAAAGACGTAGAAATAAAACTTGGATCTAGATCATTAATGAGTTGTTTTCTCTTTTATATGTATGAACTTTTATGTAAATTTGAACATCATTATTTGATATTCTGTGGTATTATTCTATGACTTTTCACCTTTTGCTCTTTCTTCTTTCATGTCATTAGTTATTCCCACCAGTAAATAGTGGATATATAGGGGCAGGGATTTAGCTCAGTGGTTCTGGTGCCTGCCTTGCAGTAACTACATAGTACAATGCAGGGCATGGAGACTCAATGCCTGACAGCAATCAGAGCTACTTACCACAGTGCCAAGCATGGTGGCTCATGCCTGTAATCCCAGCACTTGAGAGGCAGAGGCTGGAGGATTGCTGTGAATTCAAAGGAGTCTGTCTCAAAAAAACAAAAACAAGAACAAAAAATTAGTGGATGTATAATGCCTGTGTTAGTATGGAAAAAGAGAAATATTCTACCAGCCCTAAGTACTTTACTGGCAGTAAAATAATCATTTTAAAGAATCATGAAATAGGAAAGATTTCCATTATACACCTGTTAAATATTCCCATAAGGTGTGAGGGAGCAGTTGAGGCCCCGACATCATAACAGACATGTCCCTTATTCTTGGCAGCACACTGGAGAGAGTTGGGTAGTAGTAGCTTCATAAGACATGCAGGCTGCTGGGATGATAGCAACTTTGCCAATGTTTTTGTGTCCAACAGAAGTCCCCAGAGAGCTTTTAGGCATGGAGAGGCAAGGCTGAATCGTTAGATCCCAGAGTGATGAGGTATGTGCGACAGATCCCCTTAACAGTTTCTCTTATTTGATAGATACTACAGGTGACTGAGCCCCTCGACCTCACAGTGCTGCCTATAGCATTTTTGAATTTCCACATGTGGAGGATTTCCTTAGTGTCTAGCCATGGATTTCTCAGTGGGTCATGGAGATGATAGCTTGAAATGTCAATTAAGTTTCTTTATAGACGTGTTGATTATTTCCCACATGCTTGAATTTGTGGCCTGAGATTTATATTCTTTATATATGAATAATGTTCTTTTAAGTCACTACTCCTATGAGAATTTACTCAATCTAATAAATGCAAGTCCTGGAGTCTTAAAGGACAGCACTCTCTAGGATACGGGACAAGTGTATTCTCTTTATGCACTGAGCATTTAACTGTGTTAATTTACTTCAGGGTAAAATAAAAAAGAGAGTTGCCTTCCCTTCCCCACAATGCTGGCTGTAGGAAGCTGAACAATGGAAGTGGCTCCTTCTTCTTGGAGAATTTTGGATCCTTGATAAAAAGACATAAGAACTCAAGCCTTCTTTTTAGGCCAGTCTGGCTTTTGGCTTGGAGGATATGCCTTCAGAATGACAGAGAAATAGTTTGTTTTTGAGAAATAATTTTCATACAATTATTTGCTAAGAAAACCCATAGTTTACTGATTGTTTTGGATAGACTGGCATTTCAATGTTGACTTTCCAAAATATTTATATTTTTTCTTCAAAGCTGAAATGATATGTGCTTGTGTTTACACATGTGTGCACATGATACGGTATTTTCTTCCCAGCTTTACTTTGTTCTTTTTAGTTTCGGTCCAAATGAAAAAAAGCCCAAGTGAAAAGTAAAGATTATTGAGAAAGATAGAAGTTATTGGCTTCTCTCCTTTTGTAACCTTAGTGTTGACAAAATGTGGACAGTTTTGGGTAGATCAGATGTTTATAATAGGTTATTTAGTTTGGGAGTCTTTTATGCCAAGTCATAATTATGGAACATGATTTATGTTCAAAAGGTGACAATTTATATTTGAATGTAGCTACCAATTTGGATTGTACAGATTGGATTGCCAAAGATCTCCCTCACACAGTTTCCTCTTAAGAACTTTGGTGACATAAATTAGACAATGAAGGGCCAGTTTGGAAAGTTTTTATTGGATGATGTGAATAATTAGAAGATCCTTGAGAAGGGGCAGGAAACCATATCCATCAGATGCATGTTATTGTGGTTATTGACATTAAACTTTTCAGAGTTCAATTGTATGGCAGCAGGTACTTAATACATATTCATTTGTATCTGGAGCAGGAGTCATCTCCTCAAAACAAAAACATAAGCAAAACAAGGAACATATTTGAGTTGGCACTTAAGAGGGAGAAAAATCTAGGAAAATCCAAATGGAAAAATTCAAAAGAATGGAGGGACACCACATTTACTGAATAAAATTACAGGGTTCTAAGTTAAATTTGAATCACTAACATTTTAAAAATATAAATGATATTACAAGGGACAGAGTTATGTTTAAAAACTATTCATTGTTCAGCTTGAAATTTAAATCTAATGATGAACTCATATTTTAGCTATAAATCCGAGTACAAGTAGGCACATGTCCTGACTTGTGTGTGTTGGACGAGCAGAGCCTAAATGACTCTGTCTAAAAAGTCAGGATCCAGAAACAGTGTGGCAATCTCGGGAAAACTGAAGAAAATCCTCCCTTTGGTTTGTGCAGTGATGTAGGTGAGCCCTAGCTTTCTAGTGATGCATGGTGTGCAAGAATTACTCTAGATTTTCCTGAAAGGCAAAGAAGTCAGTGGGAGGAAGAATTGAAAAGAGAAGCTAATTTGGAAATGCTGGTTCTCCATGGAAAGAATAACCACAGGTGGCAAAGAATTTTGAGAGTGATAACCTGAAATGAAAATATAAAGAAAAAATAGAGAAATTAATTTCCCATGTTGTTGATCACTGAGTCCTCTTCTCTATTCTCCATCCTATGGGTTTTCCAGGAAAAACAAGGGAGATTTGCACGTGGTGTGGTTTCCCAAAACTGCAAGTGAATGAGAACCAGTCTGTTTTTTGGTCTTTTTCTTGATTTAATGATTTTATTTGCATTCATATATATTCACACCTAATACAAATGAGTATTTGCATAGTAATAAGTATAAATATGTCTTTTACCATGATGATTAAAGAAAGGAGTAACTCTAATCTTCTGAGAAATATAATGTACATTTAAATAGTGTAAATTAATATCTTGATCATTTTTATTTTCAGTTGCATTTCTTCATTTTCTTTGGAATTCTACAAACATTTAATCCATAGTAATTAATTTAAATGTCTCTTGATGTTGATCTTCATCAGCTCTTCATTTACATACCAAACACTCCACAACCACAGATTCTTGTTTTAATCCATGAAGGTAATCAGCATTTTATATTCTCCCTCATGTGCTTACTATTAGTGAGTCTCCAAGTTCTGTTCTGAATTACCACAGATATGCTAAGTATATGTATAGCAGAAACTTGCTAATTTGTAACTTAAAAGACTGGAAAACAATGAGCTTAAATTAATTTGGTATCTGGTAATTTTTAAATCTCAAGACAACCAAACATAACCAGGCTGGAAAAGAACAATTATTGTACTTTGTGTCATGCATTATTTTATATGAACAAATAATGGCTTACATGAGACTTCTGAGTTACCTCATAACTATGTATGTTTATGCAGATATGTATTTTGGTATTGATTATAAGCCAGCATGCCAAAGCTAATTTGCAAAAGATTAATGTATCAAAAATCTTTTTTGTTGAATGACCAGTTCACTGAATTACAAAAGAATTTCTCAAATTCGGTAGTTTTTCTGTATCCTCACTTGCATCTCTGTCATAATATTTGTTGATGGTATGTATTGAAACCTCTATTGATGTGGACTCATGGCCATTTTTTACCTCTGTGACAAAATGATTATGTGAAATTTTAGGTTAATATGTTCAGTTAAAATATGACTTTGGGACTGAGACAACCTGAACAGAACAAAAAATGAACATTGGACAGAGCAGAGGACCTGGGGTCTGGCTCGTCACTAGGGAGCTTCATGACTTGATCAAATAGTTTATCTTCTGAAAGCCTAGGTTTCCTCATCTGATATTATAAACAAACATTTCAACCGAGAAGTGGATCTGTGGAAATCAACTTGAATTGCACTGTGTGTAAGAAAATTGAGTTCCACATCCCTTTCTCTGGGGAAGTGTTGGGCCACATTCCCAGTTACTTATATTGTGTCTGTCTTGACTGATAGTGGGTCACAAATATGGTTCTAAGATTCCTTCTTGCTCTGAGAGTCAGTGCTCCCACATCCCCCAACACATGCCATTTTAGTGTCAAGGTGTCTGTTCTATTGTTTGAAGACCTTGAACTCAGTATTTATCCAGGACTTTTACAGTACAAATTTGGATAATGTAGTTCAGCTAGTTGGAATAACAAAGGAAGATACTAAGAACAACTTTACTAATAAAATCAACTCCAATGGAAAATAAATTGATGTACTAAATGTTTGTGTGTTTAACATCTTCACTGAGCAGACATTCATTGCATATCTACTAGATACTTTCACAATATGTCTGGAGCTCTGAAGATAAAAGTTTTCACAAAGACTCCTGGTCTTTGTAGAGGGTCACACAAAGAATGTGGAGAGTGAAAGGTAAGTTAGTGGGTCACTTAAGTAGTTCAGGGGAACCATAAGGCCCTTAATTAGGACATAAGCCATGGGGAGTAATTATAAAGGAGATTAGAAGGCAATTGAATGAACACGATCTGGTAACTGGATTGGGAAGGAAACAGGATAACTTCTAAGGCTTTGTAATGAGTGAAAAGGCAGATGAAGGTAACGATGCTTGAGCAAGAGAACATAGAGGAAAAACTTAAAGGAAGATGATACATACTGTTTCATTTCTTTTAGATTTAATGCATAGAGATTTGTCATTACCTTTTTGTTATAACTAGGTCCATTAATGATGGAAGACCCTATACAAAGCAAGGCGAAGACAGAAACAATTTTCTAGGTTCCAAGTGAATCTGTTGGTTTCCTTTTTCTTACTTATGATGATCTAATCAGGAGTTCTCTCAGCTCAAGTTTGTAGTAGCTGAGAATCCCTTAAGTGATCTTGACTTACTGTTTTGGCCTCTGCCTTCAAGGCTCCTCCTGGAAGCATCTGATGGGGTCACATCCATTCTAGGCTACATCTTTAGTGCCTGGCGCAGGATACCAGGCAAGACTGTGCGACTGGGGAGGAAGGTCCTCACTAAAAATATACATATATTAAAATTTTCTCTTGGCTTCTTGTTTTCACACTGATTCTAACGTTAACTTGGCTTTTGTCTTTCATTTCATGTGTATTGTTTGTCTCCGGACAAAGTTGAACTGAATTCCTAAGCTAAGGGTGCCTCATGTAACTTTCAAGCTCCTGCTCTTGTCCCGTCCGCATCCTTTGTCCTTTCAGTAGTTTCTAGGGCCCCTCAGTGTTGCTTGGACCATACAATGGGGAAGTTGTTTACCCCTGGAAGGAGCTCGCCCGGGAACTCAAGGCAGGGCTCACTTCGCACTGACGCTGCATGCTGCATGAATTGCTTCCAGGGTTACTCACTCCTTTTGCTTTTGCTAAGGGATCTGTCAGTCAAATAAGGGGCTGCTGACAGCAACTTTTAAAGATTCTATTCTTTTAACCATAACACATTAAACACTTTGAAAACAGATAAGTGGAAGTTTTCTCACAGTCTGTTGTACATGTCTCCTTGATGTAAACTTGGTGAAATGAAATTTGTGTTGTGTAAGGAGAAATTCGGTCTAATGCATTAGACCTCATTCTTTGCATTTTTATTGATATGTGAATCATTTTCTGTAAATAGATGATATAAAAACTTAATGTGATAGTAAGTTTCCATTTAAAAATGGAAAAGCCTTACTACAAAAAACAGCGTAACTTTTTCCGTGTAAAGACTGTGATATTTTTTTTCAACTATTCTTTGTTGTACTCATCTCCCGCATCAGCATATATGTAGTATTTTGAAACTACAATAGCAATTTCTAGTATTTCAGATTTTTTATTTCAGAGGAATGTCTTCTAAAAAATATTACTATTGACATATCCTAGCAACTAGATGGAAATAGACCTTATCATAATGAATCACTCTTGTACAGAGAACATTAGTGGCCCTGATAAATATTAAAGAGCCACCACTGTTGCCCCCATGGAAATCATTTTATTTAGTTGCTTCTAAACCTATTCTTTCTACTTTTCTTCCTTTTTATTTCCACGCTGATTTCCATGACAACAAAGTCTCTGGTCCTTGGGTGCCTGTGTGCTCCTGCACTGTTCTCCCAGGCCGGTCCTCTCTCTCTCCTCACGAGGAGGTGAGTGACAATGAAGAGAGGAGTAAATGGCCACTGGAGCAGATGAACTCTCAGAAACAAAGGCCCGCTTCTCATGCAAATGTCTGTAGTAATTTAATGTGAAGGGAGAAAAGAAACCAGGGCACAAGGTATCAAGAGAGCCGGGTGGCGTTGGCGGTTGTTCTGTAAAGTCCTGGTGGCTCTCTGAGAGTGTCATCTATCAGAACATCTCCTTCCTTTTCATATAAAGTGAAAGTATGTTTCTAATTTTAAGAGAAACATGGAAGAATATAAAATCCAGCCCTACAGGGCCTGGCTGTGCACAGCAGCCACAGTTCCCTCACTCTGTCACTCCTGTGTAACTACTGACAGCCAGTCAGTGTGTGCTTGCTTATCTCCCCTGACCACTCTGCCTGGAGAGCTCTGCTTTATCCTTTCTTCCTTGAACTTCTCTCAAAGCTTAACTCCAGCTATATACCATCATCCTGAGAGTCTTTCTCTCCAGATGAACTAATCTTTTTTTCAGAATTTCTACTGCATCTTAATATAATATGCATGACTTTATTAGAAGTTCCTTCCTATAAGCTGGATTTTCTCAAAAATTTGCGAAGGAAAATGGAAAGGAGTTTTACTGCACCGTCTTTATCTAGAGCTCCTGATATAACCTGCATTTGTTAGATGCACTACCTATATTTCATGAATTAAGTAAGTAAAAATATTAAATTTCTTTTAGATTTATATCTATGCATTATTGTTTTCTTCTAATTCATAATCCATGACACTTTGCTTTAAAGATGAAGCAGACTTTGACATAGGTTGCTTCTGACCGACTGACTATTCAGAGACACTCTCAGTCACATAGGGTCCATTAGTGCCTTTCTGGTTCACTACTTTTTAACACAGATGCTTGATATTCACATTTTTTGATCAAAATATTATTGCTGATATTATCTGCAACTTTTTTTTTTAATCATAGTGAATACCTAGCACCTACCTTATACTTAATACCAGTCTAAGTGTTTTAAGTATCCCTTGTACTGTACTCATTTACTTAATCCTCACAACTCTTAGAAAGTAGCTAGTATTATTATTACCATTTGGTAGATAAAGAAGCTGAGTATTAAGTGAATGACCCGCCAGCACTTAGAGAATTCAGAGCTTGGCAGGGGGGCTTCTGGAATCTGCTCTTAACTCTGTTCTGTGCTTTCATATTACTGCTGTGTTTCTCTTGCATTCTTACCTGTTCTTGTGTACAGCATCTCACCGAATCCAAACTCAGGGCCCAGACACTCAGGGCTGGGCTTTGTGAAGAGATTTTTATCTGAACTGTTACTATGTATCATGCAAAATGCAGAAAAGGATTCAGTTTGGATAGAGAGGCTTCACTCTAAATAAGTACACTAGGACACTGTAGTCAAAGTCAAAACATAAGACTGCTGGAAACTTTTAAAACTCGTGCAGATGTAGTGCAAGAAAGAAATTTATGTGAAGGCCAGTAGGTGAGGTGGTTTGCTTAGAATTCTTTTTAAACACAGTTTCTGTTAGTTACTTGATCAAATCAAATTGTTGATGGATAAATGAACATGACATTATATAGCTATTATGGAGCTCAAAGAAAGAACATATAAAACTTTGAGAAAAATACATAATATTAAGAAAGTAATACTTCCCTTTATGATGCATGGGACATTTATGAAAGTGAGCTTATGTTCAGGGACTGAATGACTTTTGGCAGTTGTCTTAAAGTCAACAGATAAGGAGCAAGGAGAAAAGCAGAAAATATATTTGGGGGATTTCATGCCTCTTTTTTGAAAGTCATAATTTCTTTTGGACAATAGATATATTTTAAAAAGTAATATATGGTGAAATTAAGGCCATAAATCCCTCATCATCAAAAGGATTGTAAAAATTAGAAGTGACAGCAAAATTTCATGGTGTGTTCATAACACAAGAAAAGAATAAAGAAGAAAAAACATTCTGAGAGCATCCTTTGTGTGGAAAATTCGAAGGATTTTGCAGTGTGTATTAAAGAACTGAATCAAGTGATAAATTAACCCTTCCAGGAGAAGAGGTAGTAGAGAGTGTGGCACTACATACACGTCTGCTGAGCAGCATTGCACTCACTCAACAAGACTGTATTCTCTCAAAGAGAAATAATACAAATAACACCCAATTTCAATTCAGAAATTATTTATTTCTATTTTATCTATTGTGAATCTGTTGTCTTCCAGGTACTATGTGAAGCACTGGGAATAGAAAAAGAGTTTGCATGAGAAGTGGACCTTTGTTTCTTACGTGTACCCTTCACAATTCCGTAATCGGGTGGATTGAAAGGCAGGATGGGGGGAAATTGAAAACTAGTGTTAGTAATTGTGACATTATGACTAGGCTACTTGAGGATTAAGGAGTATGAGAAAGAAAAGGTTATATAGATCATGCAGCTTTCTGAGCGAGGTTCACAAAGCAGACAGGCCCAATCTTGGCAGAAGCACGGGAAGAAGCGCTTGCCCGGTGGAACTGAAATGGGAAGGAGCCTAGGTATAAGGAACCGAGATCTTACTGGGGAAATTGTGAATGTGGAAACAAAGAAAGTGAAAAGGCCGTTCCATTTTGTTATGGCCCATGTTGAAAAAGCTCGATCCCTTAGATTACTTTCTTCATTTTTGAAACTTCCTTGAAACAATGTGGTTCTGGAGGTCAGCGTCTGCCTTGACTTGCTGTGGATGATGGGTTGTCCTTTGAGGAAATAAACCTGGGGCACATGCCAAGCACAGAGGTGCCTTTTCATGTTACCGGAGATGAGAAGCAGCATGCATTTGGACAGTACACTGAGCTGCAACCTTTTGGGGGAGCTGACGCTCTATCCCCTCACTGGGTGTCACTCATTTACATTTCTGTACATCCTATTCTCTATTCCATCTGCTTCCTCTACCTTCTCTTCTCCCACATGAGAAGGTCTCATTCCTATTTTGGAATAAAGTGAGAATTAAAGGTTACTATTTGGTAAACATTCTCACCTGACCTCTGCATATTTCATACAGACACTGAACTTGTGGGGAAACAGATATAATAGCTTCTTTTCCTTTTATAGTGTCAAGTGGTTGTCTCCATTTATTTCAGTCATCAGAATTAGTCTGAGTCAAGGTAACATCTGACTTGCAGAAGCCATCGTCA
>PVIR01017808.1:0-34331 GCA_004026965.1 Petromus typicus | reverse complement strand
TGCATGATTTAGTCCTCTTGTTATCACAATTTCTGAATAAATGACTAAATTCAGGTCACCCTTGTGGCATGCTCCTCTTCCAAATTCATTCGGGTGAAAATGAGACCAGCTATGAGTTAAATGTTCTGGGGCAATGTTGATAATAGTGAAACCACACATTGACTCTCTGGTCTCAACAAATTTTTTTTTTTTTTTTTTTTTTATTTATTTATTTATTTATTTATTTTTGAGACAGGGTCTCGCTTTGTGGTTCAGGCTGGTCCTGAGCTCAGCCTCAAACTCACATCACAAAAATCCTCCTGCTTCTGCCTCCCAAGTGCTGGGATTACAAGTGTAAGCCACCACGCCCGGCACTGTGGTATGTGGTACTGATTGCTGCTGGGTGTGAGTCTCCATACCCAGTATTGTATGTGGTCACCGGGGATCAAACCCGGGCCCTTGTGCTTGCAGGACAGGCGCCAGAACCACTGAGCTAAATCCCCAGCCCCCTTAACAAATTTTTAAAAAGTTGTATAGAAGAATTGGAAAAGAAAAATAAAAAGGACAGTAGGAAAGCCATCTATGATCTCATCTCTGAAATGTAATTAGTAATACTTTATGGCTTCATCAGCAGTCTCTTTTGCACGACTTCTTGGATGCTTCCCATTTCTTTGTTTTCTCTTCCTATACTCCTGTTATTCTGATGTAACAATGTATGACTTGGTCCTCCAAGTTTTATACTTCTCCACTCCAAATCACAATCTGCCTTTCTATTTCAAAATCTATGCAGCTTTCTTCATTTTTCTTCTGTCTTCTGTTTTCTTCCTACTCTCACCATAGTGTTTTTGTTCACTGAATCTTAAAAATTCTGGTTTTACAGCTGTGACATCTTTGAAGATACTAATTTCTTCTCTTTCTGAAGAGACTGACCTTTTCCTGGAAATTTCCTTCCCTTCTGATGTTGCATTCAATATTCTTTTTCTTGCTTGTCTTTACTTGTGATAGTCAAACCATCCCTCAGGTACTTGGTGACCTCTGTCTTAGCACATAGAGAGGTTGACAGTTCTGTAGAGGGGACTCTGTTGGATTCTTTCACTGAGGGTCACTCCACGGTGCCCATCCTCGTCCCTAGCATCAGCCTCTCCTTTTGGCTGGTTCAGGTTTTCTGGAAAAGGTTCTTCTCATGGAAGATACAAAGCTGAGAGCCACGCAGAGTCTCAACATGCAGCAGCCGTTTACTGAGTGTCTTCAACTTTGCCTGGACTCCTTTCATCCAGACTGCTAGTTGGCCCCTTCCAATAGATATGCACACCACTGCTCTCATTTCACCAGCATGGAGAAGGGAAGTTCTAGCTGACTCTTACACAGACCTGTGACTTAACTCTCTCAGCCTGTCTCCTCTGGGTCCCAGAGGGGCCAACACTTAGAAAGCTCCACAGTACAAGACAGGAAGAGAGCATCGGATTTTTCCCAGCTGATTAACTGGCATTTAAAAGGAACTATCCTAGAATGCTGCTAAAGGCATCTCCAGCTCAAAGATAAACTTTTCCCTTAAGTCACACAATTACTTCACTTACATCTCATACCTCTCACAAGTTGTGCTCACCGACATTGGCACTATTAAATCCAGTGGTCATGACTTAGCATACCTTTGAGAGTCTTTCTCTTGGCTTTACTGAGACGATTTTCTACCACCTCCCCAACACCAACCACCCCTCAGGCGCCTTTGCTCCTTTTTCTCCATGAAGTAGTGACCTCATGCCTGAGGATACATGAATATTGTCGTGCCTGAGACACAGGCGTACACCTTGCTTTTCTCAATCTCATCTCCCTAGATGATCTTCCTCAATCTAACAGATTTAAACCTTGCACATGCAAATAAACTAAATTTCTATTCTTACACTAAACTAAAACTCATAACCAACTACCATGAATTTTCCACTTTTAGAGATTTTGAGCTAAACATAGCCAAAATAAGTTGATTCCTAATTGTCCAACCTGTTTCTCCCTAGACTTCCTCTTCCCAATAAACAGTGCCACTGTCCACTCAGTTGCTGAAGGTCAAAACCTCAATTCTTCCCTTTCTTACTTCACATTAATACAGCTAAAAGTCTGACTGGCCCTTCATTTAAAACATGGCCGCCCTCACCCTGTACTTTACCACTGTAGTCTGGGCTCTACCACCTGGTCCCTGTGAGGGCTTCCTGACTGGTCTTGCCACCCTCCACTCTATCCTCCATGATCTGGTCTCTGAGTCACAGCACTAGTTATTTCTAAAACTGTATCCTGTCATTCTCTTGCAGAAAAATGAATAATTTCCCTCTTTATTTTTTAAAATAAAATCTAGGCTTTTACTAACCACGGCTTTAAGATGTTATGTGGCCTAGCCCTTACCTGTCTGGCTTTATCTCCAACCACTTGCTGGCTGGCCTTCACTCACACTGGCCTTTTGATCTGTGAAGACACCAAGCTCATTTCTGCCTCAGCACCTTTGCTATGGACACTCCCTCTACCTAAAATACTCCATCCCCCAATCCATGCACAGCTAACTCCTTCAGCTTAGTCAAGTCCCAGCTGAAGCCACTTTCTCCATGTGGCTTTCCCTTACAAGCCAGGCTTTCATCAGACCCTCCCATCACCCAGTCACCCTCCATGACCTCTGAGATGAGCATACTCACTTTCAATAAATCCATTTTTTAAAAATAACAAGATGCCATAGATATATAGTTGTAAATGTTCCAAATTCAGTGAACTATCAATATTGATGAAGTATGTACTGACCACCTTCTATACATAAGGCAGTATGAGAAATAAGACAGTTCTGTCCTAATATTCTTTTCTACCTCTTTGGTCTGGTCATAATGACCCAAATCCTCAAAAGGCACTGACAGGCTCTGGGTAAGGGACCCGAAGGTGGTCTTTCTCAGTGCATCACTACCTTAACTACCTTCCACACAGATGCTATAGGATGTGAAATCCAAAAGGGCTCCCATCTGCAGGACACTTAACTGGTTTGTCCTTCCTCCCAGGCTCTGTGCATGTCCCTCACTGCATACTTAGTGAACTACCAGCCTTCAACCATTTTTCTTGTACAAGCTGTTCTGAGTGTTCACCTCCTAAAAGTCTCATCGCTCCGTTTGTTCCATGTGGCCTGATAAGGACCCTGCTTTTTCTTTGTTCTTGCTCTCTACCTTCAAGGGAAACAGAATGTACCCAACCACAATTATCCTTAAAGAGACAATTGAGAACGGCCTTGAAAAATCAGTGATCACCAAATTTTCCCCCTGGCAAGTAGTAAACACATAGTTACTGGCTGACAAGTCACTAGGCAGTGCTGTCTGAGGTCACAGGTCAGAAGTTTACCCACAGAGTTCTGTTTCTTCAACTGTCACATGAACAAGTTAGACAAAATGATCCCAAAGGTTCTTTCAAATGTAACCCTCAACCACAGCCCCATTAGGAAAAGACTTGGAAACCCCATCAGTGTAACTCAGGGATGGATCAACCCTCAACTAGGAAAATTCCTAAGCCAGAGGCTGCTGCCTCCAAAGGAGAAGGATAAATTCTCCCTTTGCCTCACCTGGTACCAAAAGGTATATAGACCAACAAAACAAAATGGCACCACACTATAACTCCCCTCCAAAACAGCACCAGGACTTCGTTGGTTCTAAAGCCCATCTGGCTCTTGTTATAGAGGAACATGTCACAGCCAGGCTATCAGCAAGCACTTCCTCTAACGTAAGTTTTCATAATGAATAGCAAAGTCACATCTAAGATATTAGAGAGTTATTTTCAACATGGAATCATATGATTTTTTTTAGAGGAATAACAAACCTCACCTTAGACTTTTTAAATAGCAGCAAAGTTCAAAGGCAGTAGAGCCATTGCAGTAACTGTAATTGTCCGCATGTTCTCTGCCTGGGCCACCCCAAACCCCGGTGATCCTCCCTGCAGCCCTGGCTTCGCCATGCAGTCACTCTGGCCTGGCCCACATCACTCTACAAAAATACTTTCTTATTGTAAAGAGGGGCAGCACCAGGCTTCTCTTTTACCTATTGCACCTAGCTCAGCTCACTGCAGGGTGTTGTGTGGGTCTCGGAGACCACTAGTCAGCAGTTCTTCTTCACCAGGACCTTTCTCAAGCAACTCTAACATGGTTTGCTCTCTCAGCCTCATGAATCTGACTGCATTTTTTCAGGCTCAGTAAACACAGTAATCAGGACACACACCTCGTAAGTGGGTAAAGAAAGAGCAAAATAATTGTTTCTTGGATGCATAATTTTAATTTCATAATAAGCTTGTCTCACAATTCAATAATATTTTCATAAAAATGCCAGATAAATCCTTTCTAAACAACAATTTAAAATCTTGGCTTACAAATACCTATCAAATACTAACATATTTGCCACTTGCTAGAACAAAGTAATTCTTACTATAACGTCCTAACCCTGGGCATGCATTGGACTTGTAGTCTAAGTAAAGCCAGGGAACATTTTGATGAATACGGTGCCCACATAATCCAAGGATAGCCAGGGACTGTAAAGATTTATTTTTTGTTCAAAGAAACAGACACTATTAAGCAAGCAATGCAATGCAAAATATTTCAGTTCATTTTAAGCAAGTCAGGATGTCTTTCGGTCTTTGTTTCAGCCACAGGCTTAAAACACGAAGTGCGTGTAGCTCACTGGTGTTTAAAGGCAACACAGGAGAACCAATGGAGATGGAAAGTCAGAGGCGGAAGTTCGGGCTTCCAGCCTCAGCTGCAGTAATTCCTCACAGAGCTGCTTCAGACTTCAGATCTCACGTCTGAGCTCTGCATTAGCATTCTGCCCTACAGACAAGGAAATTCACACCGTGAGAGCCAGGCACACGCTTGTCTGTGGAAGTATTTTACTGGCACCTTCTACAGTTTCTATGACACAAGACTATACCTGGAACAGCCTCCCCTGCACCGTCACCACTTTATATGGACCCAGAGCCATGACACACTCAGGGCTGATGCCGCGAGGAAGAACAAGGACGGTGAGGTCATACTACTCCTCTCTGCTTTTGTGTGTGCTTAAAAATTTCCAAAATAAAGTTCCTTAGAAGTTTTATTACCTCTTGACTCATTTGCTTTTCACCCTTCCACTTATCAAGCTGTAGTTTTTTCCACAATTCTATGACTTTTCTGGATTTTCATTTTTACAATCCCATGTTGATTGACAAGTTTCTGGCTAGATTTTGGTCAGTTTTTTGTTTTAGTTTTTCGAAACAGGGGCTCAATGTGTAGTCCAAGTTGGCCTTGAACTTACTATGTAGCTCAGGCTGGCCTTTTACTAGTGGTGATCCTCCTGCTTCAGCCTCCCAAGTGCAGAGGTGAGACAAGCATGTGCCACCTGACCCGGCTCCTGTCAAGTCTTTCTTATTAGGTTGTCTTAGATCTGCCCCAAAGATAGACGCGTAATTCAGAGATCTCAAGAAGTAGGAGAGGAATGACTGCAGGGGGGGCGATGTTCAGCACTGAGCTACATATGTTTTCTTCTTGTCAGAAAGACGAATCCTTTTCTCTAACACTGCTAACACTGTCACAAAGGCCCTGGAACTGTTCTGAGTGAGCATCTGCATCGCGGTACGAAACAGTTACATCCTGCTTTCCACCCGTCCTCTCCATACAAAGTCTGAGGCAGAACAATTTGTCCTCAGAGTTCCTCCGTCTCTTCTCATCCACAGCTGCCATTCTGACTCTTATTCCTTTTATACAACACTTCCTTCCTTCTTCTTTAAAAGCTTTCAAAATCTTCACTTCTACTTTTGAAATTCACAGTGATGTGCTTTGGATTGGCTGTTTTTTCATTCTTTTTACTGGAAAACAGCATTTCCTTTTAACCTGAAGTCCTGTGCCTTCAGCATCCAGAGATTATTGTTTCTTTCTTAATTTCCTTCTCTCAATTTTCCCTGCTTTCTGAATCAGGAACTCTCCTCAGTCAGATGCTGAACTTTCAGGATTAATCCTGTGTCTCTTTTTCCTGCTTTTGCTATTTCTGAAATTTTGTTTTACTATCCAACTACTTTTGATGGTCTTCCCTTCTAAAATTTCATCTTCAAGTTTCAACTTTACCATTCAATTTTATTTCTGCCATCATATTTTAACTTCCAGTAGCTCTAATTATCTTAATTATGCTCTTCCAGAACATACTCTTCTTGTTTAACACATATTATATCTTCTTGAACTCTCAGAATACTGCAAGAAGAACTTCACCCAAATTACTTTTTTTCAGTTAATTAACAAACTTGGTTTGCCATATGCTCTATTCATATGTCTATGATTTTACCCACTTAGCAAGAAGGAAATGTGCCAAATATAAAGAAGCAATAGCCCATTACTTTTTGATAATGACCTTTCTTTGAGACAAGATCTCAATTTGTAGTTCACGCTGTCCTTCAACTCACTATGCAGCCTAGGCTTCCCACCAACTCAAGGCAAGCGAGCTGCCTGCCTCAGCCTCCCAAGTGCTGAGATTACAAACATGTGCCATCACACCAGGCTGATAATGACTAAGTTCACAAGAAGCAAGTCCCTTACCTTCATGGAGTCGGAGTATAAAATGTATTCCCTGAGGACAGGCAGGAAGTCTTCTGTCATGTCATCTGTCAGCTCTTCCAAGGCAGCAGAGCAGTTCCCGATGCAAGCCGACACGCCCTCCAGGGGCTCCGCCAGCTCACCTTCTAAAGCACTCCACGTGGAATACACAGGCCCATATTCTCTCAGCTCCACAAGGTACTCTGAGCAGAGAAGACAAATAATTACGATCTGGCTGGGTAGCAAATCACATGCATTACTAACTCAGGAGTCACCAGCCAAGAACTCTGCGTAAGATGTCTTTCCTTGGCCCTTCGCTCCATTGAGCACACTCCTTTTTAAACATACCACCATCTCTATTATAATTTTTAAACCTCTACAAACTGATGTTACAACTGACATCAGAACATTTTGGCCTCTAGATACCAAGAGTAACTTTGGCCACCAAGACTGTGAGGCAGTATTTTAACAGGCACTTGGGAGAAACTCTTGTCTTGGTTTATGGGGTGTTTCTGGAACAGGAAATATTAATTACAATGGAAAACAGTGGAATTTCAGGAAATATTTTTCTGGAAGAGATGCGGCCCTCCACAAGAGGACTCCCTTCCTCCCTCCCTCACCCAGCGGGTAACCCCCACCTTGGTCCCATCCGCATTCACTCCAGGGGAGCCTCTATCAGTGGCACCCAGAGCGACCCCTGCAGGCCTCACAGATACCATCGGTGGATAATGAATAGGAAAAACACAGGGAACAAGAAAAAAAGTGTGGATTTCTTCCCCCCACAAGGAAAAATGTGAACATTCATCTGTCACTAGGATTCTCGCTACTATGGTGGAATGCTGTGACCAGTGTTCAATTACTGCTGAACGATAACTGCTGAGAACTGTATCCTGTGTCAGCACGATCATTAACACTGTTTGGGTCTTCCTGGTCTGCATGTGTAAGGAAGTCAAAGGACTCAATTTTCCGGAATATGGAGAAACACGTGGCTGTGACAGGGGTGGGAGAAAAGGAAGTGTAGACACAGGCCATGGCAACTCCCTGACTCAGGAGGGTGGGTGTGAAATGAGCAGGGGCAGCGAGGATGAGCAGACTGAAACTTCAAATGTTCTCTAGGGCCAACAGCTTGGCACACACAGCTCACCACACTCTTCTCCTTCGGAACCATCCTTCTGCCAGAAAAGGTTAACTAGGTTTGGTTTGAAAAATATCATTCTTATGGGCATGGGCAACTGAGGCTATATCTCTACTTCTAAAGCTAAAGTGATGAAGAAAAGGAGGAAAGATTTGGAAGCACATAAGTGCTTGCATGCTATGGGAAAAACAAACAAAGACTGAGATGCAGGACAAAGGAGATAGTGAAAAATGACCACCTAGTCTTCCTCTCCCGTAAGTGTTTTTTTTCTATGTAAAATATGGCTCAGTTTTGTCACTGTCGTATTTCTGCAGTTGGAATCTGCCTAGCACAGATGAATGCCACTCCCACCACTGTGGTCCCTGGGCACAATCAAGAGTTTCAACATGGAGCTCACCTATTTCTTCTTTGATGATCCGCTGGGCTATCCGGTCAATGGTTCCCAGCTTGAGTGCAAAAGTATCTAAGTATTCGCCTATGGCTGCGAATTCTAGAGGCCGACTCCTCAGCTTGTAGCCTCCAGTGACATGCTTGACCGACTCACCCACTCTGGTCAGCAATGCGATCCCCTGCTTCCTGTAGGCGTTTAGGTCCTAAGGATGACACACGAACAAACAAAGCATTCAGGTACTTGCACAGCCAGGACTAACGGACCAACTCCTGATCGAAGCTTCTCTTTGGGAATGGAAGATTAAGAAGACAAAAAGTTGAGTCAGAAGACCAGGTCACACCCACGTAGGTGTCCTCTCCCTGACATCACAACCACCAGGCTCACACACCACAAACTCATATCCACATCCCTCAGGTTCACTCACCCAGGTGCTCTGGCTTCAAACACAATGGTGCTTCTAATGTAAGTTCTCAGATCTCTGACGAGGAAGGGAGGGGTGGAGACAGAAACCCATTCTATGTTGTCTTTAAGAGCAAAATTAAGGAGCTGAGATTCTGAAACCACCTTGTGACTTATTTTTATTCCCACTACAGCCTTTGTAGGAGAGTAGAGCAGAAGATGGAAAGCAGAAACCAGGGATCCAGGAAGCACTGCTAGCAAACTTGGGTGAGGACAGAGGTTACTAATGAGAAAACATTTCAACTCTGAACTTCTTGTAGGTCAAGGCAAAAACAGAAAATATGCCGATTCTTAAACCCACTATATCTAAATTTAAAAAGTATATTAATCTGTCAGGTAAAACCAACTTCTTCCTAACACTAAACTCTTCATGAAGAACATACAGTTATCTTCAGGTTGTCCTATTTCACATAAGAGTCTCTTCAAAAATAGTTTTTATGGAAGGTGCAGATGTCTTTTTCTTATCCATGCTCCATACATGCACAAGTAACATGGAACTAGGGCTAGAATATGACCTATTTAAAGGTCTCTTTCCTGTATTCACTCATATGAAACTAGAGTTTGAGACGTTAAAGGATTTTATATAGTTTTAAGAATCATTTCATACTGTTTGGCCCATATCTCAATCAATCAGACACCATGTTCCCTACCTACTCCTCCAATAGATTCCTAATGACCAGGGGTCCAAGCTATAACCACCCACAAACACATTTTTCTTTTTGTTGAATAAAGATAGCATGGGGTCTTCCAAAAAAAACAGATCTAAAACTTGGACAAGAAAGTTTGTTGTAATTCTGGAAAACTGGACAGACTTCAGTTTGAATATAAGTTGAAAGTACTGTATTTAAAGATCAGTTCAGCTACAAATACTATTTTTTAAAAGTGTATGAGTTCAGGACCAGGGATTTAGCTCAGTGGTTGCAGCATCTGGCTGGCAAGTGCAAGGTCCCAAGTTTGATCCCTGGTAACCACATACCACAATGCCAGGTGTGGTGGCTCATGCCTGTAATCCTAGTACTGTGAGGCAGAGGAGGGGGACTGCTGAGTTAGAGGCTAGCATGGGCTATATAGCAAGTTCAGGGCCAGCATGAACTACAAAGCGAGACTGTCTCAAAAAAAAAAAGAAAAGTGTATGAGTTCAACCTAGGGAAAAGAGGCTTTGAAAGGCTGGTAACAATGAATGGGTTATCACCAAGGCTGCATATCAACTGAGGTTAAAAGACTGCCAGTGGGTTCTGTTTAGTGAAGAATGAAATCTTTGCCAAAATGTTAAACACCAGCCAATGTTATCAGTAAATACTTTTCCATTTTGCCATTTTGACTACAAAAGCAGTAGACGTGACCTAGGCCTCCAATACCCTTGCCAACATGGAACATATTACCAAAAGCCCTAGTAGGAACCATGATACCTGACACCTGACACCTGACACACAGGCTGGGAGGAAGCTGGCATGACCATCTCAGCGTGTGCTCACTCCTGCAGATGGTGACAGTACAGTGCCACAAGCTTTCTGGGCAATTCTGCCAACGTGGAAGCACACAGAGAACCTAGTAAACAACAGCCAGAGTTTGAATACACAGATTCTGACAACTGTGCAGGACCAAATATTTCCCTGGCAAATACATGGAAAATGCACACCTAGTAGGAAGAGAGTTGTGGACAAACAATGTTCAGGTGGCATGACACAGAGTAAAAGTACAGCTACAGGAGCCACAATAACGCAAACTGAGAGTTCCAGTGATGTCATCTGAACTCTCTGAACTTTATTTTCCAATGAGGCTATGGACAATTACAGGGTCCTGTGAAGAACTCCCTGATGAAACATTCAATAAATATTCTATCCCTTTTATGCCCATTGTTGATGAGACTGGCCTAACCCAGTAATACTGCTAAGATATGTTTAACGTGTTTATAGAAACATTTACCTCTGTTTCTAGCAAGTAAAGATATTCTAACATCCACTGGTATTACAAGGATATGGAGGGGAGATTTGGTTTCCTCCTGAATTCTAACAGGAACCATGCTAATACAATTGGCACCAAAAAGACTAAGCAAGCAACTTTTTAAAAAAGAAGTACTAGGGATTGAACCTAGCACCTTGCACTGAGCTATCTCCCCAATCCTTTGTTTTGAGACAGGGTCTCACTAAATTGCTAAACTGCCCAGGAGGGATTAAAGTGACAATCCATCTGCCTCTGTCTCCTGAACCACTGGGATTACCCGTGTGCCGACCATGCCAAGCTAATGTAAGTTTATGATACTTGTGACAGAGAGCTATTCATGTTGTCTTGTGAAATACCAAAACAAGTTTGGTTTGTTTGCTTTTTTTAAGTACCAGAGATTGAACTCAGGACGTTGTACTTGCAAGACAGGCACTGGAACCACTGAGCTAAATCCTCAGCCCTCAAAACAAGTTCTAAGGAAGAGTCTTAAGAATGATAATTTTGTCTGCATCTCTCCAATGATCAATGATGTTGAGCATTTCTTCTGAAAACAACATTGAGATTTCTCTCACTCCACAAAGAATGGCTGCTATTTCAGAATTAGCCAGCAACAAATGTTGGCAAGGATGTGGAGAAAAGGGAACCCTTCTCCACTGTTGGTGGGAATGTAGACTCATACAATCTCTGTGGAGATCAGTGTGGAGATTCCTCAAAAAGCTAGGATTGGAGGTCCCATTTGACCCAGCCATTGCTTTGCTAGGTATATACACAAAAGAATTAAAAGATTCATTTCACAGTGACATATGTGCATCCATGTTTATAGCAACTCAGATTGTGATTGCTAAATCTTGGAAACAACCCAAATATCCATCAACTGGAGACTGGATAGAGAAGATGTGGTTCTTTTATAGAATGGAGTATTACTCTGCCATTAAAAATGATAAGATGGAGTCATTTATACTCAAATGTACCTTGATGATGTTCTCATAAGCCAAATAAACAGGTCACAGATGTGTAAATATCATATCTTTTCTCTGGTATGAGAAAATGAAGTTGTAAATGATTTATAGTATGTATAGTTGATAGTGTGAAACAAAATATTTAAAAGGGAAGAGAGTATAGGGGTAAATAATGAGGGGAAAATGAATGTGGTAATAATAAAGAAAAAAGGAAACAAATTATGTATATAGGGGGTGGGGATGCAGGGTGGGAGGAAAGGGGAAAAATGAGAATCAAGTCATGTCATATTCTGGTACAAATCCTCAATGTTAAATGCGATGATGACGCGTATTCATAATACGCCAATAAAGATTTAAAATATTTTTTAAAAAAGAATGATAATTTTGAAAAGGAATATATAAAATTTTCTCACCTTAGCAGTAAGGAAAACATTAAAATGTTCATTGAAAGACAGCACAGGATGATCTGTAATTCTTTTCAGGAATTTATCTAAAGCTTTTCTTCTGGTCTCCACAAACTCTTCTGAGAAACGATCCACAACACCTTTCACCACAAACTTCTCAGGAAGCGGCTATGAAAATGAAGAAAATTTCGGAGTAATTGGTAAGTCAGTGCAAGGAAAAACCACCAACCTAGCAAATAATTTCTATCATATATACATTTGTCCAAGAACAGTATTTCTTAATGCGTTAGATTTTTATAGATTACAAAATGTATTACTGTTAGAATTATCTCAATATTCAAATATTAATATAAGAATTTGTGGAAAATATAGATGAAGCATATCACAAATACTGTCAGTTTACAATGCAAAGAATAAAACACTACAGATAGCACAGTTCCTGAAATAAGAAGAGTTAACATTTATCCAGTTAGTGCAATATTGCACTATTTAATATACAGTGTAAGGAAAGAGGACAAACGATATCAACCACACAAACACTGACTGAAAGTCTTAAGACTCAACTTCTAATTCAAAGGGTAAAAGAATATGGTAAATAAAGAAACAAGAAGGCAGGTAACCTGAAAACTATCTTTGCCAGGTGAATTTTTATTTGTTTGTTTTAGATTTATGCTTAAAATGCAATTTCCTTCGGTCCCCAGACTCAGACAGACTTCTCTGCCATACTTGTTTGAGGCAACATTGTGGGCAGTTTAAAGCAACTTGTTTACTGAGGGATCGTAAGGCTCAAATCTATTTCCCTAGCAGCTTGCTCAAATGCTTGAGTACTTCCACAGAGGAAAATATGTATACAGAGTATACATATATGTGTGTATATATATATATATGTATACACACATATATGTATATATATACACACACATATGGCATAATTTTTAAATCTTTGAGTTTTGAAATATTGAAAACAAAATTTACACTTTAAAAATGAGTAACTGATCTAATGGATATTTTTTCTAAGAATACATTCAAACGAGCAACACACATATGAAAATATGCTCAATATCATTATTGGAGAAGTACAATCAAAACCATAATGAAACTCAAACTCTGATTGCTGCTGGGAATGTAAATGGTACAGCCACAGCGGGAAAAGTTAGATGATTCCTCAGTGACTTAAATGGTTTCCATAAGACTCAGCAAATCCACTTGTCAACGCATGTTTGAAAGAACTGAAAGCAAGTGTTCAAAAAGCTGTGCACATATGGTCCTGGCAGCCCTATTCCCAGTGGCCAAAAGGTGGAAGTGATCCACATGACCATCAATAGATGACCGGATAAGTTAAATGTACTATATCCATACAATGGGTTTAAAAAGGATGAATGACCAAAACAGGCTACTTCATGGAAGAATCCTGAAAACATTATGGTAAGTGGAAGAATCCAGATACAAAAGGCCATATATTATATGACTCACTTATGTAAAATGTCACTAATGGGCAAACTCATAACAGAGAATTGATGGTTGGTGGGGAGCAGCGATGCAGACTGCTCCAAAGTTTCTATTACAAAGTTTCTTTCTGGGTGATAATATTTTTCCAAAAATTTGGAGAGGTCATAATGGTTATGCAACCCTGTGAATGTACTTGACGCCCTTGAATTTCAGACTTTAAAATTGTCAAAACAATTTATTTTATTTTGTTGCCATGATTATAAAGAGTGCATATTACATCTCTAAACCATAAAGTGTAAAACTAATACCAGTACCCATTAAACCCTACTCAAGCCGACGAACAGACCAAGTTCTGCAGACAAAATTCCCTGTCACCCAACCCTTGATCAGATATCTGCTTCTTCGTATCTCTCAGAGGGAAGCACAATCCTAACCTTTTGTTCACTGACCCTATATCTTATGATTTATCTTATTTGTTTCTGAGCGTCAAAAAAAATAGAAGTATAATTTCTTTTTGTCACTCAACACTATCATTCTAGGACTGATCACTCTTGAAGCACATTAAGCTGCAGGAGAACCATTTATTTTACACATTTCTGATGCCATGGACAATGCTGTTGTGAACACATCCAGACGTATCTTGGGCACATATGCAAATCTCGACAAGGATGCCCAAGTCAGAGTATGTGCTTTCTTAGTCCTATAAAGGCAATTGTAGGGGCCCAGTGTTGTGCAGCCCAGTGGTTCTGTCACCTGCCTCATAAGCCTGAGGTCCTAAGTTTGATGCCTGATACCAAAAAAAAAAAAAAAAAAAAAAAGACATTTGTATGCTTTAGTATGTTCAGTAGTAAGTTACATATTTTTCTAATGTTAAACCAACCTAGCAGTTCAAGTTCAAAATGGTAGCAGATTAAATATACACATTTAAATAAAAATATTCTCAAACTTCATAAAATAGCACAAAGATATTTTTCTCTTTTAAATGATAAACCCTTAAGGACTAAAGAGAGTAACGACAACAGCAAAGACACAGAAACAAGGCCTAGCGTGTACCCAGACAAGTAGAGTACAAAGTTACTTTGCGGGGGTAACCTAGGTATACACATAAAACTAAAAAGTTTAAGTGCCTGAAGACACCAGCACTCCTGGAAGTGAAGAAGCTGAAGTACAAAGGAATTCAACAGCCTCAACCTGAAAAAGCTTAAAAAAGTCAGTATAGTAAGGACAGATTCAGGTTCCACGCAGAGGGCTGTGTTGTAGGGATTAAATTAGTTAATGTGCTAAAAGTGCTTTGATTCCTACTACAGAGTTTGGATGTTTTTGTTGCAGCAGTGACAGCAGTTTCAGGGGACTCTTAATCTCCAGGGACAGCTGGTGTTTGTTTAAAGCTAGAGATCGCAGGAGTATTTGGAAAAGAGGCTGAGAGTACTGCAGGATTTCTTTGTAACCGAGCAGCTGTTCTAAAGAGCACAGTGGAAATGTCGCCCAGTGACAGGCAGAGCAGTAGAGTCTAGAAGGGAATGACAGCGGCCCAAGGGGTACATGTCCAAGCCGTCCAGCCCATCTTGACCTAATGCTCCTTTGATCATCTCCAATGACTCTGTAATTACGAAACCCAGTGGCTGTTTTTCTGTTCTTACCTCACGAGTGTGCTGGGCAAACTCTGATTTTCCTCTGCTAAGAGGGATGTGGGAGGAAGTCTGACCTGGAAGTGGGTGTTAGCTGCGGACTATGTAAGGACAGATAACTGGCCAAGTAGCTGTCCATCTTTCAGATTTAGCATATTGAACTTGTAATTTAAGTAAACCCTAGAGTGAATCCTTCTCCAAACAGAACTGATTTAAGTAATAAGCATTATTATTTTCAAGTGTGCATGGCTTTGAGAATCTGTTTCTTCTTAGTTCAAACTTTCTGAATGGCCTGCACCTACTATCAGCTTCACCCTGATTATTTTCTGAGTTTTTTATGAAAGGAAATTTGAGTTGCTGTTGAAGTCAAGGGCATCTACAATGAGATCCAATGCTGAAGAGTGCAGTACAACTCCAACCACACATAGATGCTACTATGTTAGGCATTTTTATCAACTTGTAGGTAATAAAGAACAACAACAAAAAAAGGAAAGTGGACTACATGGTAGAACTTCCATATATCTTGTAGGCCAAAAAGACCTTTTAAATTCTCTGGGCTAATAGTCACCTACAAGGGTGACTACTAAAATATGGAAAATAAGCATTGGCAAATATGTAAAGGAAATAGATCTTCATACATTGCTGGCAGGAATATAAAATAGTAACACTGCTGTGAAAAACAGACAGTTCTTTAAATAGTTAAACATCGCATTACACATGAACTAGTGATTCCATTTTCTAGGTGTCAGGAATAAGACAGAGACAGATTCTCCCCACAGACTTCAGAAGGAATGCAGCACTGGCCTGAACTTTGATATTATGCCAATGAGACTAATTTTTAACACTGGACCTTCAGAGATTTAAGATAAGAATTATTTGTTGTTTAAACTACTCTTGTCCTTTTTTCAGTACCAGGGATTGAACTCAGGATGCTGTATTTGCGAGGCAGGCCTGGCACCACTGAGCTATATCCCTGGCCCAAAACCACTTTTTAAAAATGTATGTAAAAATAAAAATATCACCTGAGATGGAGTGAGAGAACAGGAAAGAAATAAGATAGGCCGTGAGCTGATAAACTGGATGATTATGGTTCTCGCTACTTCAGGATATTTGTTACTTTTCCTAATGAAAACGTTTTTTAAAACTAAATAAGCTGGTGTCTGATTTTCTTGCCTTGGTGAGACAAAATACTCGATACCCAAAGTTAAGTAGGAAAGGGTTATTAAGCTCATAATTTGTAGAGGTTTCAGTCCATAACTGGCTGGCTCCAAGGCAGAGTGGCAACAGGCCATGGTGGATCAAAGGTAGCAAAGCCACAAGGGGACCTGAACAGCATCTTTCTGCCCCTTTCATCTTATCTAGACCACTGGGATTACGGTACAGCCAAACCCAAACACTCACATGTGATATAACAATCACATGCCCTTAATCCCAGCATCACGCATGGTAAATTCAGCCACCTCTGAAAAGCCACCCATGACTGCATGAGGCTTTTGAGGAACATCCAGACCCAAACTGTAATACAGGGCAAGGAAGCACATGCTCAAAACAAAAAAATTTTTAAAGCTCTAAGGGTAGAGCTCAGGGATAGAGCACTTACTTGTCCAGCACACCTCCGACCCTGAGTTCAGTTCTCACTACTGCAAATCATCATCATCATCATCATCATCATCATCATCATCATCATCATCGGGAAGTCTAAGCATTTTGAAAGTCCAACCAGTATTTTACTACTCATAATTTATCTATGAGGTAGCCTAAGAGCATTTATATTTAACACCAAAAAAGAAGGAAGCAACTAGAAAATAAAGTTTTAATTATTTCACATTGAGACAAATAGTTGTTGCAGCACATTTTTTCTCATTAATTCATGAGAGTTTACTGCTACCCAGAAGAAAACTGAGTGCACAGTATACACAAGCACATTTTTCATGCAAGACTTCCTTCGTAAAAAATGATGCAAACATTAAACTTCTAAGTGAAAATAAACACTAAAATATTTCACAGATTTATTCACTCTATCTTTCGTACCTTTGCACACCTAGCTACTCATGAAATCTGTTGTATAACTCGCAGGGCACCAGCAAATGAAGCAGTTAAAATCAATGAGCAGATACAGAGGGAAACAACAAAACGCTGGTTGTGGGGTGTAGGAGGGAGGGAAAGTGGGGTGCTGTTGTTCACCCAGTACAGAGGAGCAAGAGGCGCTCCTTCCACAAGAGGAGCAAGTTCAAGGTCTCTGCTGTAAAACAATGGTACCTCTAATGAACAATGTGCCATGTACTTAAATATTCACGAGGGCAGATCTCACATTGTTCTTACCACACACACAAGCCCAGGTACACAAGGAAACTTGAAGGTCATGGCTGGGTTTAGCACCTTGATTATGGTGCTATCACAGGTGTGCACTAAATTGTGTGCATTCAATCTATAGATCTTTAAAATATCAATCATACCTCTATAAAGTTTAAAAGAAACACTGAGGGGAAAACAGACACAATAAAGACTTTCTGGTTGTCCCAACTACATCACCTTACAAGATGACAAACATACTCTACACATTTCTAATTTCAAGATGGTATCTGAAGAATATACGACTATTTCTTTCTGCTTTTACAATTCCAGAGGGAGCTAGGCGCAGTGGCTCAGTCTTGTAGTTCACCCCTCAGGAGGCAGAGGCAGGAGGATTGGCATGAGTCGAGGCTAGCCTGGGCTACATAGTGAGATTGGGGTCAGCCTGAGAGACCCTGTCTCAAAACACTTAAAAGAAAAATTCCAGAAGGAAGAGGAGAAGAGGAAGTAAAAAGGATTTATATGTGGTATGTATATATGCCAACTCCTCACAATGTACAAACTCAGTATGTATCAGAAACCTGTACAAATAAAAACAAAGAAAAAATCTGTCATAGCACCACAAAGCACAAAAGGTGCTGTCAGTAGCTGAAGGTGTAGCTCAGTGGCATGACAAGGGAGACTCCTTGGGTTTAGTTCAACAAATTGGGGGCAGGGGGTTAGTAGGCCAGAATTTGTTAAGACAAAGTAGAAAACTGGAGAGAAATTTTATCAATATCAACCACCTTGTGGTTGTATTTGGGCAAAGGGAAGGCAGTTCTAGGAACTACCTCTCAGGGCTGAGTCTCTCCAGTAGAGCCCCAAAAGCTATAAGTTCAGAGCCAGAAAGACTAGAAACCAGAGTGGGCCAATGACAGTCCCTAGGAAAAGGCAAGTCAAAGAACCTCAAGGTCCGGCGGGCTGTTCACGCCTCACTTCACCGGGCTTCCAAGGAAAGCGGGAGACTATCTCCACATTTGTAACACGCAGAAAGCTCAGTTATTCTCAAATAGTTTAACTATACCTGACTTAGGATGGAAAAATAAACCTGAGAACCTACCAACATTCTCCTCAATTTCACAAATGATTCAAAAAGTTTCTAAAGTTCCTCTAAAAAAGTAACTCAAGAGAAAGAGGGCAATCCAATTTTGAAAAGGATCTAAATATAGATAGTTCTCAGAGAAAGGCATCCTAATGTCCAAAGAACACATGAAAAGACCTTCAACATCATAAACCAGCAAGGAAATGCAAAGAGAAACCCTACTCACTAGGAGGGCTGTCATCAAAGAGACTGATAATAACCACTGTTGGTGTAAATGTGTAAACCTGAGTTTCCACACACCAAAGGTGGGAACATAAACAATATGGCCCCTGTGGAAAATGGTCTGACAGCTCCTCCAAAAGTTAAACAGAGTGTGTCCATATGATTCAGCAATTACAGTCCTGGACATACACACAAGAAAATAGAAAACAAGTGACCACAGAGAATGTTGTATATGAACGACTGCATTAGTACTACTTATTGCTCACCCACCAAATGGAAAAAAAAGTGAAATGTGTCCATCAAGGACAAGTGGATAGCCAAAATGTGGTGTATCTATACCATGGGACATGAGCTGACCTACAAAGAAATAAAGTACCAATAAATGCTATGACATGAACCTGGAAAATATTGTGTTAAGTGAATGAATCCAGCCACAAAAGGTCACAAAGTAGTGCATCCTCCACTGACAGAAAATATCCAGAAGCCTAGAGAAAGGGAGCAGGCAAATGTGCTGGGAGCTGGGGAGAGAGAGGGCTTGGACACGGCAGCTGAGGGGTTTGATTTCTTTGTACAGTGATGAAAATATGCCAAAGTTGATCTGCTCATGGGTGTGTAAGTTTGACATTCTAAAAGCCTGAATTATACCTCAATAAAGTTGTTTTAAAAATAAAAAGAGGGAAAGAAAATCTGAACAGTAATTTCGTTGTGTGTTTACCAGTCTCTATCTTACAGCAAGTTCTGTAAGGCAAGGGTCCTTTTGTCTATGACCTTTACCTCACCCTCCGATCCTTTCTCCAAGGTCACCTAACAGGCTCAGTAAAAAGATGAACACACTATTAATCATTAATAGCAGCTGGATACTTCCTAGAAAAATTGATGTGAAATGATATTTGGGTGGGGAAAACATTTCTAGTTTGACTTTCACGTTTAAATCAAATCTCTTTCTCCTCTGAATACACAACAAGAATTTATGAAGAAATTTAAGTCTCCAACTGTTTTCCTTTTGGAGGGAGCCGAGATATGATGTAATCATAATGTAATACAGACTGGCCCCGAACTCAATCCTCTAGCCTCAACCTCCCAAGTTCTGGGATTATAGGTGTGCACCACCATGCCCAGCTTCTGTGCTTCTAAAGTTCCTTCCACTCACAAGTTCTAACCAGATCATAAGAAATCATATATATTTTAATGTTTTTTGAGACAGGGTCTCACTTTGTAGTTCAGGCTGGCCCTGAGCTCAGCCTCCAACTCACATCACAGCAATCCTCCTGCCTCTGCCTCCCGAGTGCTAGGATTACAGGGATGAGCCACCACACCTGGCACTGTGGTATGTGGTACTGAGGATCAAACTCAGAACCTTGCACTTGCCAGGAAGACGCCAGAACCACTGAGCAAAATCCCCAGCCCAAGAAACCATATTTTAAAATGCCTGGATCCTCCTGGGCATCACAGACTTCCGCTCTCAGGTCAGCTTTCTGGATCTGTGGAAGAGGGCCACTAATGTCTTAACAGCAGGTGGCGCTCTCTGCCCTTTCATAGTCAAGCACCAAGCTCCAAGTCAAGCTGTCAGAAGTGAGAGGCTACCACACAGAGGAGAGCATCCTACTGCAGGAGAGTATGGCCAGGGAGCCACCCAGAAAAACTGCAGTGGGGCAGCTCGACAAGCACAACCTCAAGTCTAGTGATCCAGGTTAACAACCACATTGATGTACACATTTGATAAGAACAACACTTTCATCTCTGTGGTTTTCCCCTCCAAGACACATCACTCCACTCTAACCACAAGAAAAGTATCAAACAAATTTCAGTTGAGAGATAGTCTATTCCTTTCAACTGTCACACAAGGCAAACCAAAGAAACTGTCACAACCAAAGGGCACCTGAAGAGCCCTAACTACAAAATGCAACACGGTCTGGACGAGATACTGGGACTGGAAAATGACAAGAAGCAAAACTACAGAACTCTGAACTAAGTACTTTCATTAAATATATTTATTTAATGTTTATGATGATGCTGACTGGTTCAGCAGTTGTGACACATGTGTCATGTTAATGTAAAATGTTAATAAGCAGAACTGGGCGTGGAAGATACAAGCACTCTACCTGTCTTCACAGTGATTCTCTAATTATAAAACTGTTCTGAAATAAATTATGTACTTAAAAAACTTACTAGCTGACATGCTTAGAAGTGACTCGCAAGTGGGAAAAGAAAGCCACAAACCAGGGGAACAGAGGTATGTGACGGGAAAGGGTGTTGGAAACCCGTGGAAAGCATCGTGTCACAGTTCGGTCCCTTCTAGCCCAGGACTAGCAGCTTTGTTCTTTTCACTTTGAAAACCAAGAAGCTGTTTGCATGTTCTCAGCATCTCTAGCCTCTTCCAGCCATGCAGGAAAGAATGCTGGAGGTTGCAGTGGCAACGGAAGGCTGGTAGTGCTAAGAAATTATTCACTAAAGTTTCTGTTGAACAATACAATCAGCCTCTCTAAAAAGGTCTATGACCCAAACCACCTGAAAGCATTCCAAACCTGAAGAAACATGGAGGAGTCTAAAATAGTTATTATTTCTACTTTCAAAAAAAAGTAGTAATCAGAAATACATTTAATATGCTATGTGTGTTATTTTATCACTTTTGCTTTGTTATGATTCTGTAAAAAATATGCAGATGTAAGTAGTAGGTAAATGTTATGCTGCTTCGATAAGTAGTCTTAGGGAGTTTTGTTTATTTATTTATTGCTGAACTCACAACCTTGCGCTTACACTGAGCTAATTCCCGGACTTTATTTGTTCTTTTTTAAAGAAAATATTGGTTGGATGAATGGTGTGTGTTAGATTCTTGCTCAATGAGCTACTCCTATCCAAAGAGCCAAGCTGGCCAGTTTGAGTCACCATTCTCTACTGTGTGGCAGCCACCAACCATCAACAGTGTCTACCAAGGGGGAAACACACAACCTCAGTGAGGCTCACACTTCCAAGCTCCCATCTTTAAACAGACAGCAAGTGGAAATCAGGACTCCTCATTCTTCAAAACATTGTTAAAAAGCTCTTCAGAATAGCTGATTTATCATTCAGTAAAAAACCTTCTTTACAAACTGCCAAAGGTCTACCCCATGGCACCCCGCAATTGGCACACTATATAGCTAATCAGAAGGCAGAGGTGAAATAACCTATCCAGTACGCTTTACATGCACTTGAGGGGTGGATCTGGTATGAAACGCACAGGGGTGTGTATAGCTCATGGTGAGGCAGGGAGCTGAGTGTGCAGCTACGAGAAGGACATGAGGGAAAAGTGAAAAATGAGCCATGGTGATTACTACCTACGGGAATGAGATGCGTGGGCTGCGACTCTTCCAGTTTGCTCCTCAACCAGTCGAAATCCTGGTATCTTCGACGAACAGAATATTCTGGCAAGTCAAATTCCGCTCGAGTACTCTGCAAATAAGGACAGATGGAAAAAAATAAACATAAGGAATAGTAGCATATCTTGGCTAAAGGGAAAGAAAAACACTCCTTTCAAATAACCAAACTGGGCAAGAAATAAGTTTTGTTCCACCAAACATCCCAACCAAATGTTGGAGTTTATTGATCAGGAATGGTTATTGTGGGGCTCGAGGCCTAGTCAAAATTTCAAGGAACTAGAATAAAAACATTAAGGTTTTGTGTTATTTTTTTCCCCCAACCCTCAGGAAATGGAACTCACCTATCTCTCAAAATTATTTAGAACATTTGACTCATTTCCTCCAATTTTAACTCCAGCAATTTCTTTTTCACAGAATAATTCCACTTGGGATATTACTACTGAATCCAAATCTGTGAGAAGAAATTAAGTTTCTACCTTCTGCTAAATATGCTGACAAGCTTCGCTGAAAGCCAAGGGAACATAATAAAAAGGTAACAGCGTCAGTCAGAGAGAAGGCAGATTAGATGAAATCTGAAAAGGTTCTACATACTCTGCCCTCTTCTACTAGGCCAGAACATGGCCCTGAAAGTGTGCTGCATTAGAGCTGCATATGAAAATATCTACAAGGAAATGAGAGGATTCCATGTATAGCAGAAAAGTATTAATAATCTTATCCTCTTTCCTGAATTCTTAAAGTTTTCTATGATGTGACTGTAGAAGTTGGGGGGGGTTTGTTTGTTTGTTTGTTCCTTTTTTAGTTTTTTCAAAGAAGAGTCTCGTGCTTTGTAGTTCGGGCTGTTCCTAAACTCAGCCTTGAACTCAGGATTCCTCCTGCCTCTGCCTCCTGAGTGCTAGGATTACAGGCGTGAGCCCCCACAGCCGGCACTGTGCTATGTGGTACTGATTGCTGGTGGGCGTTGAGTCACTACACCAAAATATTGTTGTATGTAGTTACAATGGGGATGAACCTGGGACCTTGGGCTTGCCAGGGAGGCACCTAAACCACTGAGCTAAATCCCCGGCTCTGTAGAAGTTTAATAATAAAACCAGGGTTAATAAATGAAGTTGGTTCATACCAGAAGATTTTGAATTCTTACATTACAATCATGTCTCCAATAAGCCATTTTCCCCTAGAAAGATGCCAACAGGACTCGGTATTTAGCTTAGTGGCACTATGCTTACCCAGCAAGCACAAGATCTGGAGTTCAATCCTTGGTACCAAAAAAAGAGAAAGGTACCAAAGTTACTGATCTTAGGATTTAAAGTACAAGATACAAATGGCTCAAGATACATTTTATAAATGTATTTTTTCAAGCCAAAAGTCTGTTTTAACCAAGAAATGAAGAAAATCTTAAAAACACATAAGGAAGAGTCATCCATCAAAGAAGCTATGAACAGCTTTGGTATGGAAAACTGATTTCCTCTGCCCCCAAATCTGTGCTTATGGCCTGAGCTAGACTGCCAGGGAAAAAAACTCAGTCTTGAAGTGACCTCAACAAGCTCTTTCTGTTCGGCTTCCCTCTTCAAAGGCCCAGGCACCAGCAGGAACCCATGAAACACGACTTTTCCCGAGATGTGCGGTGAATGGGGTGGGAAGATGTGAGGAAACTCACTGAACTTGGCTATCTGTAAATTAGCAGGAGACGCCCAAGAGTCACTCTCTGCAAGTGAACTCCGAGGCACAGCGTGACAGAAAGGCTGAGCACAGACTGCCTGAGCGCTTCCAGCAGGGCCCACCGCACACCCTGTGCAGACAGTGAGCCTCTCTGAGCCTCTCTTTCCTCACCAGGAAGAAGAGCGTGGACATAGACATCGTCAGCCCCACACAGACCCTGACAGGCCCCATCAGAAGACTGGCTGATGATTCCGAGCCCGTGAAAGGTGACAAAGGACAGCAACAGCAACATGTTCCCACTGTAAACAGACTGCCAGAGAGCTTTCCTTTTTGGCTTTCGAAATGTCATGTGACAATCAGCTCACTGACTGTCATCATCATGTTTTTCAACTTCATTTTACAAGTTATAGTTGTGTAATGTTTCTGCTCCTAAGTTTGAAATAAATATTTGGTAACTATAAAAATGGCATAAAATACAAGTTTAGTTTTGCTGTAACAAATTTGGGGAACTGGTTTTGCTTTTTCCTATATTTATGCTATACAGGCTTCTTTTAAAACATCAAAAAAATAAGGAAATGAAAAATAAAAGATCAGCTATTAAACAGAAAAAAATTAATATTAAAGTTTATCTTTCCATATTTTAATGCATATTTTCTCACTCAATTTTCTATCACTTTGATACATTTTAAACATTTTATTTGTTTGTTTTGGGACTTTTGTTATTTTGTTTTGTTTTTTTTTAATTAGGGATTTTTGTTTCTGTTTTGTGATACACAGTCTCACTGTAATTCAGGCTGGCTTTAAACTTATTATGTAGCCCAGGCTGGCCTTGAACTCTCAGTGATCCTTTTGTCTCAGCTTCCTGAGTACGAGGATTACAGGCATATACCCTGGACATTTTTTAATATATATAGCATCCTGATGAATGGCCATACTGCAGCTAAAGTAAATCCCCATTTAAATTTTTATTTTTTTCTAGTCCATAAATAACGCTAAAGCAGACAACATCAGTCCCTATCTGATAATCCCCTTAAAATGAATTCCTGGGGCCGGGGAGTTAGCTCAGTGGTTCCGGCGCCTGTCTTGCAGGCGCAAGGGCCTGGGTTCGATTCCCCGGTAACCACATAACAATACTGGGTGTGGAGACCCACACCCAGCAGCAACCAGTACCACATACCACAGTGCCCGGTGTGGTGGCTCACGCCTGTAATCCCAACACTCGAGAGGCAGAGGCAGGAGGATTGTGATGTGAGTTGGAGGCTGAGCTTAGGGCCAGCCTGAACCACAAAAGCGAGACCCTGTCTCAAAAAACCTAAAAAAAAAAAAAATGAATTCCTAATAATGCAATTGCTGGATAAAAGCATACATATATTTTTAACTAAACCACTGCTTTAAAAAATACAGCAATTGAGAGCCAGTGATTTAGCTCAGTGGTTCTAGTGCCTGTCTTGCAAAAGCAAGGGCCTGGGCTCGATCCATGGTAACCACATACAACAATGCTAGGTGTAGAAATCACGCCTACCAGCAATCAGTACTACATACCACAGTGCCAGGCTGGTGGCTCATGCCTGCAATCCTAGCACTCGGAAGGAAGAGGCAGGAGGACTGCTGTGGGTTTGAGGCTCACCTGGGCTACATAGTGCCTGAAATACAAAATGAAACCCTGCCTCAAAAAAAAAAATTTATATATATATATGTATATATATATATATAAAATATATTATATATAATAATATATATTTATATATGTATATAATAAATAAATACATATATATGGCAATTGAAGAATGTATATATTGTGAAATAGGAAGAAAATGGGAAGGGAAAAGGGAAGGAGAGCTGGGGGAAAGTAAAGAAGGGAAAGAAAAATTTGATGATAAAAACAAAAAAATGGAAAACAATGCTTATGTATATAGGGGTAGAGTTGTAGGGACAGTAAGGGAATGGGATAAAAATGAGAATCAAGACACACCACAGACAGATACAAATCTTCATGTTGAATGCGATCGTGATGTGCATCTAAAACGTTCTAATAAACTCAATAAAGGAGAAAAAAGAGAGAACTGTATCACAAAAGCAAAATATAGTAATTTATGCTCTTATTACATAGTCCCAGGAAGTAGTTATCTTTGACAGACTGGAAAAGTAATATATTACCACCTATTATAATTCCCAAATGGATTTTATACACAATTTTAAAATTATACAGAATTCATCCATTTTTCCCATTAGATGCTCTTAGTACTTTCAACAAGAAAGCCATCCCATTACAAGCTTTGCTGTTCTTTTTTACTTGTTGGTTTCTTTTGTATTTATGTCTGTAAGCATTGTTACCCTACTTCTAAAATAGGCCATCGAGAAAGTAAGTTTTCTAGAGTGGCGACTGAGCAGGGTGCCCTGCCCGCACCTGTAGCCCTAGCCACCAGGGAGGCTGACGAGGGAGGGTCATTTGGTCCCACGAGGCCAAGGCCAGCCTGAACAACACAGCCAGGTTGTTACAAGTGTTGTTTCAAAAACTACTGTATTGGGGGGGGGTTCAGTGGTGCTGCGCCTGGCTGGCAAGTGCAAGGTGAGTGTGATCCCCAGACAACCAAAGCGGTATTCACACAGAACACGGTGCTAACTCCTATCACAATAAAAGTAAACATTCTTCACTATGATCTTATGCTTACTCTCAGAGCACATAGCAAAACAAAAATAACATATTTTCATTGTGATCTGCACTGCATTATTTAAAAAACAACCTAGATGTTCAATAATTTAAAAAAAGAAAATTATGATATAGTTATGCCATGACTGTCAGTAACTACATTTCTAAGACATAAGTGCTTACAGGATACCAAATTATCTATATATACTGTATATCTGTATATATTGTAATTTCATTTGTATTGAAATCTAATAATCTTATAAAAGATCATAAGAGCCACAACAGTGGTGCACACCTGTAACCCCAGCCACTCGGGAGACTGAAGTAGGGAAACTGTATGGCTGAGGAAACCCTTGCCTCAAAATTTAAAAAGGACTAAAGGTGTGGGTTGGTAGTAGGGTAGCGACGGTCTCAATCTCAGTACCAGCGCACGCACGCGCGCGTGCACACACACACACGTGAACAAAAGAGGATGTTCACACTCTCTCACTTAATCTTTGTTTTACTTATTTTTACCACAGCTTATCCCATAAAAGACATAATACACCAAATATAATTAAATAACATAAATTAGAAGTAGGTAAGAAATAAAGGAAAAATAGAGCAGTAAGAACAAGTAGAGCCAGAAGTGAAGCTAGGAAAGGCATTTGCCAGGTCACTCTGCACACTCGCTAAAAACAGGCCGCAGACAGCCCTGGAATTTCTGGATAAACCCACTTATAAGACCACTAGTATTCATAAAATATGCAGATCAATAAAATGCCGTGTACAAGTTTATAGTAAATCTTTCCTGTGTGAAATTCAGGATCTGAGGAAAGCAAATGTGTATTTATCTCTTACCCTCTAATATCAGTAGTTAACTGAGCAATAAAGGAAAATTCGGGGCCAGAGATTTTAGCTCAGTGATACTGCACCTGTCTTGCAAGCACAAGGTCCCAAGTTTGATCCCCACTAACAGGGGGAAAAAAAGACAGAAAGAAAAATAGACAACCACAATTTCACGATCAGAGACATCCATTACAGCATTCAGTCCTGTCTCTCCATTTCTCCACCCATGTTCCTGCAACCCAGAATGTCCGATAAATAGCACAAGGTCCTGGCTACACAACCAGTCAAATGTAACGACAGATAGCTGGAAGCAGTGAGGAATGTTTATTTTACTTCTCCACTAGAAGTTCACACCCTCAGTGTATATGAACACCTCCACGGTCATCCTGCACACCCGACAATTTGGGGGAAGGGCTTCACGCTCTGGAAAAGCTGTCACAAATCTACACTCTAATCAATCATCACGGCACCCCATTCCCTGGGCCTCACTTTACCAAAAGGCCTCTCCTTCCACCCCAGGAGCAGGTGTGCTTAACAACTGTGGCCCAGAACCATTCCAAAGAATGTCCATTTAATCCAAAACTTGTAACCCGCCTCAGAGAGACCTGGGCTTCACCACATGTACCATCTCCCTAGGCCACAGCTAGAGCCTCAGAAGGCTAAGTGACACTTATCCCCTTCTGTTACCAAGTAATAGCAAGCTGATGCCCTCCTGTTTCCAAACCTCACCACCTAAGAGAACCCAAGCAGGCACCTCTGGAGGCTTCCGGCCACTCATCCCCACACTTTCCTGGGCTCCCTTTCCATGGAAGAAAGCTCCCACCGCTCTCCAAACACCCACTGCACAGGTGGTGTACCAACCTGAAACCTGCTTCTCCCTGCGCCTGCGGCCTCCCTGCGGTCCCTCCCTCCGGGACTGCTCACATCCCTACTCCACAACCCTTACCCCAGCCCCCCACTCCACACTGCTCCTCCACAGTTCCCTCCAAAGCTCTGTGGGAACCTGAGGCTTGTGCTGGGCACTTCCTCTAGTCCACCTCTCAGCACTCAGGAGGCTGAGGCAGTACTATTACAAGTTTGAGCACATCTTGAACTACACAGCAAGACCCTTCCCTTAAAAAACCAAAACTAAACACAACACAAAACCTCCTCCTCTCAAGCCCCTGTTCTCCTTTGGCTTCCAGTTCCCTGTCATTTGTTCTGATGTCCTGCACAATGGAGCAACTGGCTGTCTGGCTTGCTTTCCAAAGCCCTCCTGCCCCCGAGGACTGAGGGGTTCGCCACCAGCACCCGCTTCTCAGTCCATCCAGAGTCTCTCCAGAGTGTTACGAGGCGGAAACTCACACATTCCCTCTAAACAGCGGCCTGTACTTCCCACCTTTCACTTCTCAGAAGCTTTGATTTTCAGCCTCTTCAGACTTAAAGATTCTCAACACTGTATTTCTTTCCCTGCCTCCTTCCTTACTCAGCATCAGTTTCGTGGCCTCTCACTTCAGTCCATGATACCTCATGCCCCACTGTCCGTCCACTCAGCTCACACAAAAACTGCCACACACTGTTTTGGCAGGCCTGTGCACATGAGCACACTGCTGAAGAAAAAAGCACATTGGGCGAGGACAGTGACACAGTAAATTCTACAACTACACCCTCAACACTATCAAGCAGTCTTTAAAACTCCCTTTGCCAATTCTGCTCATTCTCCACATCAGTTATTAAAAAGACTATAACCATGTTGAGGATTTCTTTTTCTTTTTATGGTTTTTTGAGACAAGGTCTCACTTTGTAGTTCAGGCTGGCCCTGAGCTCAGCCTCAAACTCACATCACAGCAATCCTCCTGCCTCCGCCTCCAAAGTGCTGGGATTACAGGTGTGAGCCACCACGCCCGGCACTGTGGTATGTGGTACTGATTGTTGCTGGGGTGAGTCTCCACGCCCAGTATTGTTATGTGGTTACCAGGGATTGAACCTGGGTCCTTCCACTTCCAAGACAGGCGCTGGAACCACTGAGCTATATATATCCCAAGCCCCATGCTGAGGATTTCTAAACTCCACTTCAAAATTCCTTCTCATCATTTACTCACAGAGAAAACTGCCGCTATAAGCAAAGAATCCTTCAACTTCCTGCCACAGAAGAAGCTTCCCTTCCTTTCCTGGAACAAAGGAAGGAGAGCTTCCCTTCCCCCACTAGGAGCCACTCTCCCCACCTGCCTTCAATGCACTACCTCCTCCTCAGGCCCTCACAGAAACTTCTGTCCTCCTCTCAGGCCTTCGATCCAATGTCCCCCTCTGTACTAATACTGTCCAGTTGGCACTCATTCTTTGTGTGTTAAAAATAACTCAATTTCTTCTGTGACCCATTGGTTGGTCAGCACAGTACTGTTCAATTTCCATGTCTTTGTGAGGATCCTAGAATTTCTTTTGCTATTCAGCTCCAATTTCAAGGCACTATCGTCTGAAAGTATACAAGGGATAACTTCAATCCCTTTGCATTTACTTAAACGTGTTCTATGAACTAGTACATGGTCTATTTTGGAGAATGATCCATGAGCAGCCGAGAAGAAAGTAAATTCTGATTTTGTGGGGTGAAATATTCTGTAAGCATCTATTAAATCCATTTGTTGAAGAGTTTGGTTTGGCTGAAGTATTTCCTTTTTGATTTTCTGTCCGGTCGATCTGTCTCTGCATGACAGTTAGGTATTGCAGTCCCGTACTATTATTGTATTAGTACTCATCTGACTTTTCATATCTACTAATGTTTGTTTTATATAGTTACATGCATTAGAATTTGGTGCATAAATATTTAAAACTGTTATTTTTTTCTTCTGTATTGTTCCACAAATGGGATCTCATCTATTGAGAGGCTTTTGCACAGCAAAAGAAACCACGAGCAGGGCGAAAAGGCAACCAGCAATATGAGAAAGAATCTTTACCAACTATTTCTCGGACAATGGACTACTATCTAGAATATAATAGGAGCGTAAAAAAAAAATCAGCCCACCCAAATTTAAAGACCCAATTCAAAAATGGGCATCTGAAATGAACAAACACTCTTCAGAGGAAGAAGTAAAAGTAGCTAAGAAGTATATGAAGAAATACTCAACATCATTGGTCATTTGAGAAATGCAGATGAAAACAACAGAGATTTCATCTCACTCCACAAAGAATGGCTGCTATCTCAGAATTAATCAACAACAAATGTTGGTGAGGCTATGGAGAAAAAGGAACCCTCTCCACTATTAGTAGGTGTGTAGACTGGTACAACTACTGTGAGATCAGTTTGGAGATTCCTTAAAAAACTAGGCTTAGAGGTCCCATTTGACCTTGCTATTCTTCTGTTAAGATATATAGACAAAAGAATTGAAAGATTCATATCAGAGCGACATATGTGCCCCCATGTTTATAGTGGCTCAGTTTGTGATTGCTAAATCTTGGAAACAACCAAAATGCCCATTAACTGGAGACTGGATAAAGAAGATGTGGTTCTTTTACAGAATGGAGTATTACTCTGCCATGAAAATGATAAGACTGAGTTATTCATACTCAAATGGATGTACTTTCAGTACATCTTCATAAGTAAATAAATAGGTCACAGATGTGTAAATATCGTATCTTTTCTCTGGTATGAGAAAATGAAGATGTAAATAAGTTCTAGAATATATAGTAGATATTGTGACATAGAAAATATTTTAAAGGAAATTGGATGTCGGGGTAAGTAATGAGGGGAAAAAATAATGTGATGTAATCAAAAAGGAAACAAGGCCTATGTGTATAGGGTGCAGGGGTTATAGAGTTGGTAGGGGAATGGGAAAAAATAAGACTTAAGTCGTGTCATATCATATACTGGTACAAATTCTCAATGCTGAAAGTGACTGTGATGTGTATATATAATGTATCAATAAAGATTTGAATTAAAAAAAAAAACCTCAGAACCAGGTATGGTGGTGCACACCTGTACTCCCAGCACTCAGGCGGCTGAGGCAGGGAGATTGAGAATTGAGTCTAGCCTGGGCTACACAGCAAGACACTGTCTCAAAAAGCAAAGACAAAGCAAAATAAAACAAAACAAAATATATCACACACAACACAAGCCTCGCCCTCCCTCAAGGCCACACCTTCCTCCAACTACTGCTTTTGCTGTTTTATTCTTGTTTTTGTTGCATAAAAACCTTCTCTCCCTAATCTCCCATTCATCCTAACCCCCTCCCAACAAAATCGCTCTCACCAGTCATCTGCAGGCTCATCATCAAGTCTGACGTCCTCTTTGTGGCCCTTGCGTAGCACCTGGCCTAAGTGGAATTCAGATGTTCCTGACCACTGAGGCCTCTGCAAAGAGGAACTTGCTGTGGAGAAGGCGGGGGTGACAGGTGCTGGTGACGTCATCACTCACATAAAGGCACCGATGATATCTCTTCCCAATTCAGATCTGCTTTTGCAGCTGCAGTTTTAACAGCCACTAAGAGAGCCAACGCCTGAGGAGACATGGCTTTCGGAAGGACGGCACAGTTCCTAGAGGCATGACTATCCTTGCCAGGATTTAGCTCAGTGGCACCTCCCTGGCAAGTAGAAGGTCATGAGTTTGATCCCTAGTATGGCAAAACAACAACAACAAAACCAAAAAAAACCCCAAAAACTGGAGACTCAAGCCCCACAACACATCTGAGCAACTTTCTTAATGTCTCCATCTCACAGTTTCCTCATCTGTGAAGAACAGGACCAACGTCTACTTCATTCTCTGAATGGGTCACCTCTGCCTGGAACAAGGTGTGAGCAGCGAGGCCAGGGTCAGGTGAGGAACCCTGTGTCCCTGCCTGTCCTTTTTCTTATCCTCACACAGCTTTTGGAAAGAAGGCTCCAAGCAGACCATTGTGATATTAAACCTGGTTCGCTCCTAAAACAGGAAAAGCAGGCGACTCTGCTGTGGCATCAAAGTGGAAGACAAGAGGGTAAGAAGTAAAAATTCTGCAGCAAGTTCATCTGAAAGGAGTGGTCTCACAGCCAAGTGAAAATGTGGGACTAGGACCTGGGAAAGATTACTCACTCAGTCTCACTTACAGGATATCAAATAATCCCTGGAGATTGGACAGAAATAAGTACAGAGAGGGAAAAGGTAGGGAGAGAAAGGATTAAAAGATGTCCAGGACACGGGTGAGCGGTGCGGGCACATCAGCTTCTGAGTCGGTAAGAAAAGTGAAGATTTGCTTTGGTATAAGTGTGGGGTAAATCCAGGATATGAGAAGCATGTGTCAGTGTGAAAATGTCACGCTGAGCCAATACTAGTGCACCACAGGGCCAGGCACCTTGTTACCTGGCTGTTTACAGCACTGGTTCAAGAAAAACAGGTTTTGCGTTTCACTGACCACAGGGTAAAAGAATAAATAAAAGGAAATAACTCCTGGAATTAGATACTTCACACTAGGACCTCTGAGAAAGTAATAACTACACAAGCACCTGCCAAAGGCAGTAAGAGAGAGACACACCCAGGTACAGATAAATCTTTAAGTATGAACCAGGAGCAGAACTAACCCCTGATGCAGCAGTAACTTCAAAACACTTGCTTAAGTGTAAATAAGGAAAAGAATTGTGACATCACTACACAGAGACTGAAAGAGTATGCCAGACATAGTCAAATATGAAAAGAGGTCTTCAAAAATATTGCCCAATGGATGAGAATATACACTGAAATCCAACTCTCTCTGTGTACATGTGTGTGTGTGTGTGTGAGTGTGAGAGAGACAGAGACAGAGACAGAGAGACAGAGAAACACAGAGAGAAGTCAAAGGACCAAAGGAACGCATACCAAGTTTCAGTAATGGCTGCTTTTGCTAAGAAAATGTCTGAGTAGGACCAGGGAAGACAAAGTTCTCTACCCTCTACTTGGCCTTTGGTGTTGTTTCTTTTACTTTTTTAAAAGGCGATGTATTTACATTACTCATATGATTTTAAAATATAATACCTTCAACCAACAAACAATAAAGAAATATTTCAGTATATTTTATTGTTTCTTTTTCCAAAGAACTTAAGCAGGTACAAAACTGACTAGGTTTTTGGGCCAAGGATTTAGCTCAGTGGTTCTGGAGCCTGCCTCGCAAATGCAAGGTCCCAGATTCGATCCCCAGTAACCACATACAACAGTGCTGGAGTCACACCCACAATCAGTGCCACATACCACAGTGCCAGGCTTGGTGGCTCACGCCTATAATCCCAGCACTTGGGAGGCAGAGGCAGCAGGATTTCTGTGAGTTCAAGGCTGAGCTCAGGGCCAGCCCGAACTACAAAAAGCGAGATGCTGTCTCAAAAAAAACCCAAAAAACAAGAACTTACTAGGTTTTCACAATGTTAAAAAGGTGTTTATTTATTTGTTCGTTTATTTTAAGTTAGGTGTGGTGGTGCATGCCTATAATTCTAGCATGTAAGAGACAGAAGCAGGGGTATCTCTATTAAGTTCTAGGCTAATAAAATTTTTTTTGCAGTGAAAAAGAAAAGGGCACCATAAGAGCAGAGACACATGCTCATCTAAGCTCTTATTAATACCATCCATAAAGACACTTCCATCTATTAAAACCTCTGAAGCCTCTGTAAACACTGCTTCATTATGTGGAGTGTGGTAAGGAAATACAAGAAATAGGACACTAAAACACTGTTTTAAAAATCTAAAATACAAAGCAACAATACAGTTATTGTTAACAATATAGATTCTGGGCCAGGGATTGAGCTCAGTGGTTCCAGCACCTGTCTTATAAGCGCAAGGGCCTGGGTCAATGTGGTAACTACATACAACCATACTGGGCATGGAGATTCATGCCCACCGGCAATCAAGTAACACACCACTGTACCAAAAAATCTCTTATAAATGCAATTATGTAAAGACTAGGACTTTAAAATAAAAATACAGACTATAGTATTAGAAATGCAAGCTGGAATCTTGGCTACCAATTCTGTAACCTTGCACAAGTTATTCAAGCTTTCTGATTCAGTTTCCTCATTTGCAAAATTATAACTGAAAAATTATGGACCTTTTAGGAATGCTGTGAAAATTAATGAAATCTCACAACCTTCCTCAGTATCTCCCTAACACACAGCAGAAAGCCAATAAATATCATTTCTAGTTCTCTTACCCCTTCATCCTCCCACCATCAGCCCTAATTAGAACAAATTATAACCAGGGTCTCATGATACACATTTAAGTTGCTATGATGATTCATACATTTCAAGAGCAACGTGATATGAATATGCTAAATAGTATCAAGACAGAAAATAATTGAAAGTATGGGTATTAAATGTTTTATTTAAAATACTTTAGGAATTTGTCTTTCACTGTAAGGTTTTTTAAAAAAAT
>PVIR01017807.1:6074-34101 GCA_004026965.1 Petromus typicus | reverse complement strand
CCCCAAATCCTTTTTCATTTCTGATAATATTAATAATTAAGATCTCAGGGTTTCTGGGAATAGAATAGTAAGAGTTTTAGTTTATGCTGCTAAGAAGTGATACATAAACTGTGCGATCCCTGCTGGACCTGTAGAAAGTGTTATCTCGTCTTCCTGCCCTTGCACAGTTCTGCTCCACTGGGAGAAAATTCTCGGTTCCCAGATTCTCCCCAGGAAAAGAAAGAGAAGACTGAGTAACAGCTGTAAAATTTCCACTTTGAAGAAAATAAAGATAGATTTATATCTTGCCTTAGAAAGTCTGGATGCCTCAGAGCTGTTGTGAGCTTGGCGGTACACTGTGCTCCGGAGGACGGACATTGTCCTGCTGCATACAGGTAAAGCACTTTGGAAACCCCTCTCCCAGGAACGAATGAAGACCGGAGTGTGTCTCACATTCTAGCTCTGCCAAGGCTGCCCAGCTCCCCAGGCTCTGTTTCCCTGGGGCGGAGTATGGGGCGCACTTGTGTAATCTGGATGAATGGATGGTGGGAGGAGGCAGCTGCCAGTAACAAAAGTAGTAGAGTGTTGCGCTACTACAGCTGCTCTTTGGCAAGGTTAAAATCTTACAAAATTTGTCAGCAGACAAAATGAGTGACTCTTTACATAGGAGCAAATTTCAATAAGATTAGCAGTTGTGGCAGAAACCTTTCAAAACTTATGAGATGAAAAACACAAAATGCTAAAAATAGTACAAGTGTCAAGTTAAGGACATACCCAACAAAATGGTCTTTAAAAACTATAGGAGAGGAGAAGATTTTTCCAAAAATACAAAAGTTGAGGGTGTTTATCACCATTAGGTCAGCTTTATAGGAAATAAAAGACAAAACCAAAGCAGTAACAAAAAATATATGAAAGTACAAAGCTGATTGCTGGAGGTAAACGTGTGTGAATACAGAATGCTGTGCTCTGAGTAACAACAATTGTAAAATCATTTAATTCTGGTACTGAAGGGAAAAGTCAAAAGTATAAACTGTAACAATAATTATAAAATGTTAATAGTTGCATAATATAAAAATATGACAGTAAGGGAGGCTGAGGCAGGAGAATCACGAGTTTGAGTGTTGCTTGCACAACTTAGGAAGACATTGTCTCAAAAAAAAAAAAAAAATTCCGAGCTAGGAGCACAGCATAGTGGTGGAGAATGCCTGGTTTATCGCCAATATTACCAAAAACAGATGATTTTGGGATATCATGTACATACAGGAGAAGATTGAAAATGTAATTTGTATGCATGTGGGGGCCAATCACATCAGACTAGGCCCTTCACATACGGGGTCTGACCTCTTTTCCACATAGGTCATGTAAGAACTGAGGACTCTGCTTCCAACTGCTGGAAGGTCTCGGATCCAAAGTCTGTTAGCAGGGGCAGGGACACAACTCGAAGATTTTCCATGCATGTACAAAACCTAACATTTTGTGCAAGGAATATACACTAATAATTACAATAAGAACAAGGGTTGACTTGTGTCTGAGATGAGGAAAAGCACTTGTATCCTCTTTTCAGTTTCCTGTTAATTCACAATTTGGAGTAAACGTCACGTTATGCGGTTTTCTAAAGCAATAAAATAATCTTAAAATCATGATGCAAATGAGTGAAATGACAATATTTACTGTTAATATTTTTGGAATTCTAAAAGGAGAAGGTACTCTTCAAATTTTGGAACAATAAAATTAAGGCAAAGAAAATAGTAACACCATATACATGGTCAAATTACATCTTAGAAGTAGTGATCAGAAAGTCAGGCACAAAATGATGAGTAAGTCCAAGAAGGATTTCAACAACTTAACAGATAATCTCAGGTGAATTAATAATGTTTAGAAAATTTTCCTTCATCATGTGAATTTGACATGATGGAGAGTCAAGTGTTTTTTTTAAAAAATCCTTGATAAACTTGACTCCTGCACAGCAATTTCTTTTAGACAAACTAAAGAAAAACTCAGAAGAATCATGTTAACACTCACAGAAGTGAAGTAAAAAAGAAAACTTCCCAGCTCTTGAAAAGTTTTAGCTCAAAAGGACTGACAACACAGCAGGAATTAAGCCTTCATCCCTGAAGCTGAGTCTGGTTACTATTTCATGGAGTCGCCTCTCTTCAGATGCAGCCAAATTAATTCAGTGGCCACGCAGATCTGAGAGCACAGCCTCCTCCCAGGCAACCTTGACAGAGCCCCAGCATCCTGGCAAAGCTGTGGGAGCCCTGTCAACACAGGAGAGTCCCCTGGGAAGACCCTGCAGGGACATGCTGCTGGTGAACAAAGCCAGGAACACACCTGGAAAACAGCCCCAGGAAAGTGAGCACGGTCAACACACACCGTGCGATCCTGTCTGTGGACAGCTAGATTTCACTGCTCAATCATTTTTGGCTGCTTGTTTGCTTGTTTACTTGTTAAACCAGAAGATTTACTTCCCTTTTCAAATGAAGTTCTCTTTGGAAATCCAATAGATGGAGCAGGAAAAAATAGACTGAACCTGGGTGAAATAAAATGAGAAAGGCAAAGCCTATTTACCCGCCTTGGTTTTCCTGTACCCACAGTGGTTCCCGGGTTGGTGCTGAATCCCAAGCCCTCACAGAGCTCTTTGAAAAGAAGGATATCATTCGTATGCTATGAAGCATTCAAAATTCTTTTAGGTTTACAATAACAATACTTTCATATAAATAAAAGCAAAGCTACCAAGCATGCATGATGATTTTTTAAAGTAATGAAGTCACTCCTGACTGTTAGGTAATGTGATATACAACTCTGGAATACAACACACAAAAAAACTGAATTAACTCTTACAAAATATTTAATAATATCTATGACCCACCAGGCATGAACCAGGCCTAGGGGTGGGGTGTATAGATTGCTTGAGGAGCCCAGTGTTCTCTCTATTTTAGGGATAGAATGAGCTCACACAACCCATACCAAGCATTCTGTGACCTATCAAATTGAATAGCAGGACACTGCTTTTCTCTGGAAGATCTTCTCAAATATTTTAGATTTCATTGGATGCTCTCCCATGTGTCTCCACCCCAGCCAGTCACACTTGACACAGCACTGGAAACCATACACTGCCAATGGCTTTGTGCGGCACCCTGAGAACCTGCTGGAGATGCTGGGCCTCCTACCCTGCTTCCTGCTCCTCAGATGCCAGCTGTGCATATGTAACAGCACATCCACAGCCCACCAAAGGGCCAGCTGCCTTTCAAGGGAAGGAAACTCACCATGGAGCTCCCTCTGCTCCCGTACTGAACACGTGGGAAGCTGTCCCATATGGTGGGGAGAAGCAGAGAAAGGACACAAGGGAAGATGAACAGAAAGGAAGGAAAGTTCTGAAAAGAAAGTCATTTCAAACACTGTGCAGTAGTTCAACTGAGAAGCAATTTAGACACAAACCTTGTAAGGTCGGAAGCAAGCAAAAGCTACACTCTAGATAAACCCTGGAGAAATAGCTGCTTGGTCAAGAAGTACACACAGTGGATAAGCAAAATTTGCAATATAGTCACATATCAATGAGTCATGTTTTGCAGCCAAGATGATAGAGAAGGCAAACAGACTTCTTCAGAGATTACTCCCAGTATTTGTGTGAATCCCAGAAGCAGCTTCCTTTGGAAAGATCATGATGATGCAGGCGATGACTTTCAATGATTTTTGTGCTATAAAACCAACCGCCATTTTTCTTGGAGCCTGGCTACTCAGGTCACAGTCTGTGGACAAGCTTCCTCTGGGAACATGTTATAAATGCTGGCTCTGGAGATGCACCTCAAACCTCCATGCTAGTTTGAGAAGCAATGCAGATGAGGATTAGGAAGGCAGGAAGACTTGAGAACACCTGTTTTCCTTCCAAAACTTGCAAAGATTATCCCAGGCAGAAAGCTCAGGTTGATGTAACCCTCAGGCAAATCCAGCTCAGGAAAACTCATAGGACACTGAAACTTAGTGTAAAAGCATGGTAACAAGACAGAGTTAAATGGCATTCAGCGTTTCAGTCCAAGGGAAAGCTTAGTGCAAAAGGTGTAAAGCTGACGTGCAAAGAACTAGAGAAGTATGTTCACACAAGTAACATTCACTTGGGCAAAACAGTTTCGAGGAAACGCAATCAGTCACCGCAGCCACACACCTGTGTAAGATACTGCTACCAAGGTGAAGAACAACATAAAAATGGCAAGTAGATCCTGGCGTTTCTAATTCCTCCAGAGATCCAAAATTGACATCTGTATGGTATATGATGCAATTAGTTATACATACAGTTAAGTAAATCCATGTATCATTTACCTTTTTGAGTTCCTTTGATTTGCTTTTGGCTTTTCTTTTTTCCTTTCCAAAGGGAGAACCCAATTCATCTGCAGAATCTGTCTAAGTCTTATATTTATTGTTCCTGAAGCAGTATTTCTTAACCCATGATCCCTAGGTAGATCACCTGCAGAGCCATATGAGAGTGCTTTTTAAAAACCGACCTGCTGGATTCAGCTCCAGATAATGATTCACAATCCCTGGGGACCGAGCCTAATAATGTACTTAATAAAGTTAATAAAGTAGGTGATCTTCACTCAGTCACTTGTTTCATTTATTCCATTACATCTGGCCCCATAAAATGAACAATGTAAATATTTAATAACTGGATTCAGGAAACCAAAGAACAGCCTATCCTAGATAAGGTGATCAGGAAGGCCTCTCTGTGGGGCTGCCTGGAGCACTAGGAACTCAGCCCAGGTGCACAGAAAACCTTTCACTGCAGGAGCATCTGTCCAAGCCCCAACATACAGCTGTTGCCTCTCAAAAGCCTCAGGAGCTGGGCTGATCTGCTCAGTACCTTGGATCTGAGTAGGTCCTGGAACCAAAATGTCAGCAGAGAATGAAGCAAAGAATTTGATTGGCAGCTCTAATGTGATCCCCACCTTCCCACCCTTTCGTTTTTCTCACTATCCCTCTGTTCCTCTTCTTTGCTCAGTATATCACCTGAAACATGGATGCCATGTGATCCATGTGGCTTCTCAGGATCACATCATTTGAGAGTAGTAGTGGGTTTGGGGAATGTTCCATACAGATTCTTGGGTGCTATGGCCTGTGTCTAGATGCTCCCTCACTGCTGCCAAGCCTCATGTGGATGAAGTGAGTCTTTTTTCTTCAGAGTTGGCTGAACCTAGAATGTGTGATGCTAGGACTAAAAATCTATGACTATGAACCACTACATATGAGTGATTACTTTGGCACTGCCCTAATTCCAGTAGTTGGATGGGATAAAATGGCCAGAAAGATGCTGTTTAGGTCACTTGTTGCTTTTGCTGTCTTCCACCACCATAAACTGTTGTCTCCCTGCCAACTGCTTACAGCCAACTGATTATAGACTGAAACCTTCTAACCAAGAGCTATATAAACCTTTTTCTCTATTATTTTAAGGTCAGGTATTTGGTCTCAGGAGTAAGAGAAAAGTAAATAAGACACAAGGCATCAGGCTTGTAGATGTATGTACAATATGCACTCTTAGAAATAGACACGTGGTAGCCATGGCCTTCCCTTGATGAGCCTATAGAAACTTTGTTTGTGAGATTTGTATCTGTTTCTGCCCAACTGAAAAGAAACTCAGAACAAAGTCATGACTTTTCAGTACCTATTTCAGGGAAATGTAGATGGTGCTTACACAGTTCATTAGTATACATTGCCCTGGAGCTATTTGAAAAAGTGATAGTATTTGCCTAAAGTCTACAAGATCACATCTGATTTAAAAAGCTAAGGATTATTCAACATTTTCTTTATATAATAAAAGTGAGTTTTCTTTCATTTCATCTCACTCACTTAATGTGTTCTTTGCATTATATATCTCAGAACTGAAACTCAAGATGTCATATGATAAGCCCCCCAAAACTAAAAATTTCATGAGAGGGAAAAAATGTGAATGTGTCTGTTATAGGTGAGTTTTATCTCCTTCATAGCACAACAGAAGGAAGGTGAGTGCAAGATGGGTGAAGAACGCTGTTAGGTAGTTGGATGAAATGTGTCAGAAAAGATTGAGAGAAAGAGTTCTATAATGATTAAAATAACCTAAAATGATTATCCAATGTTTAAAATGACTAACAGGCAGGATCAGGAGGCTAAGCATGTCATCCTATGTAGAAAACGTGCCTGCAAAAGAAGAAGCAAAGCTCTATTGTGGACTGCATTAGAAACAAACAAATTCTAGGTAGCAGGCAAGGCACAAGCAACATTTGAAATGACTACAACAAAAAAGCAAGATTTATATCAGCAGAGAATATCACTCTATTCTGATCTCGTTTTGTTGTGAAGAGATGGACAAAACAATCCAAAAAGGGAGTGAAAAAGATCATTCTTCTTTTACTGATCCCCAAGTAAGACTGTTATCACTATAGTCTACTCAATATTAATTTATCAACCTGAGAAAGTTAGAAAATAGCTAAAATAATTTAATAAAATTTGAAGAAAAGATATCTTAAATACAAATTGGACTTCAAAAAAAAAAGTAACAGCAAAGTTGTGCATTTCAGTTAGCAAATGACCTACAGGTAAACACTAAATTTTGTCACTAGGAAACATGACTAAAAAGTGAAAAACTAATGTCTCTCTCTTTCATTCTCTCTTTTTCTCTCTGTGCAATTGTGTGTGTGTGTGTGTGTGTGTGTGTGTGTGTGTGTAGTTGATTTAAATACTACAATTATATAAGATTTGAATGTTGAGCATGACAAAGAGTCAGCCTTCCACTCCTGAACTTGTTGTCATTCAGAGTTCATGTCTACCTACTTCGTTCTTTCACAGGCTTACAGACATTTTCATTTGCATATAAAATTAATCAGTATTTGTTAAAATACTTATGAGATTGAAATTCTTGCCTACATCGCTACTGAAAGTACAAAAATTAATCAAAATATAGTGAGCAAAACTTTAAATGGAATACATTAAAGTGTGATTTCGTTTTTCCTGATTTTTGTACTTGAGACTGAGGAGAACTATTTCTAATAACATTTTGGTAAAAGATTTCAGGATCATTTAGAGTAAAATCATGACAACATGGGTTCTACACCTTCGTTGAGGATATTTTAGAGAACAGGATAATGCAAAAGTACCATCCACATAAGAAACCAATTTTTGAAAACTTCTTCCAGGATAAGGCTACAGTTTAAGTTTGATAAAATGAAACAAGCATTTCAATGGACAGATACGGTTTCTCCTGAAGCACTAAGTCCCAGCTAAAATGCCATTTCCTGGTGAGCTGCTGCTGTTACACCATGAATAAGAACCTCAGCAACTGAATGCCAGCAAGAAGAGGACACGTGTTTTGTTCCAATTTAGTCCATAGCAAAGTGACTGATACACACTTGGTGCCCAATAAATACTTAAGTGTAATGCAGGGGTCTGAGAAAAGTTCACAGCCAAGTCTGAGTCCATTTACATATTAAGCGTATGGGTGACACAGTTGTTATCCTTGGGTTTAGATTTTTCTCTAACTTTTACCAGTATGTTTATATTTTCAGTTTGAATTATCTCTGACTCAAAAGTTTCCTGTTTCAGTGACTATGTCCTTTCATAGTCTAAATGTATAACCTCAGTATTACAAGATACACCTTTTGTACAATAATCTTAGGAGTGAAACAGCAGCTACATTATCAGTAATCAGAATTTGACCCCATTTTTAAAAAATCCCCTGGGATTTCCTCCTGTCTCTCTGCTGATCTGCTGACATCATGCCTCGCAGTGTACTGCGGATGTTCTAACCTCCAGAGAGAAAACTTCAGAACCAAGAAGGGATGTAAAGATGCTTTCTGGAGATGAACAACATTTTAAAAGTTGGTAGCATGCCTATTTAGTAAAGTAACTGCAATTACAAAATTTAACAAAATCAGAAAATTTTCTTTTAAAAGCATAGATTTAACTGAAGAATTATATAAGGGAATATAGTACATTAGTTTGAACAAAGAATTATTGTTATATGTATCAATATGGATATAAAAATAGAATTTTGGAAATTTTTATAATAAGGTATTCAAAATGATACATTAATTAGCATTTATAATCCATCCATTTCCATGTAGTAGGAAAGATGGCTGAGCATTCTGTTAAATTAAAATAGCAACTTTAAGGTAACAAAGTATTAGTTCTGATGAAAGGGAAATGAACTAGCAGAGGGATAAGAAAGGTGTTGCAAATGTTATTTGTCATATTTTATATCTTTAAAAAATTCAATCTAAAGAAGGAATCAAAATGTGGTTTTAATACATATGAGACACCTACAATTTTAAAAAGAATGGTGGGGACTGGAGATGTAGCTCAGTGATACTGTGCCTGCCTGGCAAGATCCTGAGTTCAATCCCCAGTACTGCAAAAGAATAAAATTTTAAAATAAAATAAAGGAAAGGTGGGGGAATATATGAGGATAATCAGCATCATAGAACATCCCAGCATGTGAAAGAGGAAGTATTTCCAAAGGAAAACATGAGTCCAGGGGCTGTGAGGTTGGGTGGCTCACGGTTCACTGGCTGACCAAAAGCCATGTAAAGTAGCATGGCCAAGTGTTTGGACAGTAGTTACAGATGGACAGGAGTGTTTTTTTTTTTTTTTTTGGTCACTGATGAACCACAAAGACTTCGTCAACCTTAATTTATCTCAGCTCCCATATGTTCACCTCTACACGAGTGTAAGAACAGTTCTTCTTCACGGAATTATTTTTAAGGATAAATAACATAATGTATATAAAGATGATATTGTAAACATCGGTGGCCAACTAATTCACTTCATATCTCTCAGCTGAGGAGAAACTCAATAAATAACCTTGCACAAACATGAATTCAGTGTAACTGGGCCCTTTTTGAGCTTCCCAAGAATTCACAGTATCCGTAGGAAAGCAAAAATGTGGGAAAAGAGCTTGAAATAAAAAAGGGAGGGTCTCACATGTAGGTTTCTCCACTTACATTAATCATTCTGTTTCCTTTCCCAAAGTGGAGATAATAAAACATTTTTTAAAAGTATTTTGGAAGTACAAAATGAGATGAATTATGAAACAGAGATGAGAGCTGTATCTTCCATAAAAGAGGTGCTGAGAAAAAAATCACCATGGCCTTTGAAAAACCCAGTGCAAGACTGGGATCTCAACATGCATGAGGAGACAAGAGGGCCAGGCATAAGAGGACTCAGCCTGTGAGAGTGTAAGATCTGCTACCTTTCTGAGGGGAGGATTATTCCCAAGATGTCCAAGTTCTCACATCTATTCAGAACTGCTTATTTATGGAAGTGACAAGATTCCTCCAGTGTTTTTCAAAGAAGCTCTTGAATTTTTGGCTCATTATCCTTGAAAATTTGGTTCATCAATCTTCTGAAACAGGATCCCCGCGGGCTTCCTTCTTGGATCTTATCTGGTTTAACAAACTAGTTTTATTATCATTTTCAATTTCAGTCTGGAGCTTTGCAACTATATTTGCCTAAATTTCCATGCATCATTGGTAAGACAGAGCTCTGTTGTTAAAAAAAAAAAAAGTCTGGGTTGCCGACTACGGCTGGGTGCTTGATTAGTCTGGAATCTTGGAAAGAGCTGAGATAACCTCTTCTAGAAAGGGTTATCTGGCTTGTTTTTACAAATCAAAAACAAGTTGCTGAACAAGGGTTTATCTCAACCAAGAGAGCTACTTAAACAATTTAGATAACTTCCTATTTGCCAACCAACTTTCTGTTATCAAGAAATACTATACTGAGGGGCTGAGTGTGTAAAAGTAGAAATTTTCAGTACACATTTATATTCCAGCAAGCCAGATGATGTTGTTTCAGTAACCGACAAGTGTTGAAATGCTATTAAAAGTGTACAAAGTATCTGCCAGTCAAAAACACCAGAGCCAGCTGTCACAGATCGCTCCTGGATCCACAGCTCCGGGACTTTCTGTTTGCTTTTATCACTACTTGGAGTACAAAGAGCCACTTACCTGCCTGGCTGTGGGACAGTTGCCATTTTCCTCTGCTGTTTTAATTGATGTATTGTGAAACCTTGTACCTGAATGATCCTGTATTTATAGAGACGTTTCCAGGAATCCCCCCCCTCCACACACACACACACACACACACACACACACACACACACACACACACACACACACACACACACACACACACACAAATTCACCAGACATATGATTCTTCAAGATCAAAAGCGTTTTGCAAAACTTGTGAAGATGGAAAGGGACAGGAACTCCAGAGGCTTCAAAGGAAAGGACGAAACACGTTACCACAGTGTTTTGGGTAAGTGAAACTAATTTTCAGAGGTGGAATTGGTTGCAGAAAATAAAGTGAACTGTACCACCCAGGAGGAAGTCAGATAGCAAATGTTTCGTGCACCACTTTTTGGCAAGTGGAATCGTGCACTGCTAGGGAAATATCATCGAAGAACGTTACACTGGGAGACAGAAATGCAGAGTGAAGATGGCTAGAGCTGAGTGTGGGCGGAAGCGATGGAGCTCCGCCGGAAGCTGTAAAAGATCACCTCAGAGACCCGGCAACTTCTGAACAATAGAATAGGTCACCTCTTCTGCCAGTCATTGGAACAGAAGCTGAGGAGATGTGTTTCTGGCAAACCTTCTCTACCCAAAGGGACCCTGGCCTTCTGAACACAAGTCTGTTTTGAATACAGCCTCAAGATGAACCTCTTGCCTCCGATACAGTTCTAACGTAAGACTGACAAAATAGGGGAAAGATGGAAGTAGTGAGTAGAAAATGGCTAAGTCCTTTACTAACGGAAAGGTTGGGAGAAAAAATGTAACTTCTAGAAAAACGCAAACCCGTATGCTGTGAAATACCAGCAAAAAACTTTTGCCTGTGAGAAGTTATCCTAAATCTCTTACGTGGAACAAAGAATCCTCTGCTTGAATTTACTTTCAAATCCAAGTGTGGCCCAAGCAGTGTAGACTAGGAGAAGCGTGTGAACTCAAGCAGTTTACTTCATTCCCTGATACTCAGTCTCATTTCTTTCTTATAAATTTTATTGGTACATTTTATACATATTTATATATATAATATAATATATATAATATGTAATATAATATATATAATATATAATATATATAATATAATATATATTATATATAATATATATATATATTATGACAACATTCATCATAGGAAATTTGTACCTGTATACAATATGTATTGCTTCATCTTTTCCCATTCCCCTTCCTTCTCTTCAACCCTCTTCCTTATTTCAAAAGTTTTGTTTCCATTTTTTCTTCTACTCCTTTTCTTGTCCTTTCTTTCCCTGCTCCTCTCACCTTATTCCCCTTTCCCATTTAAACATTTTCTTCCCATTTCCCAATATCTGTTTTACATTTTGGTCCTAACTTACACTTTCACTTTCTCACACCAGAGAAACAATGTGGTATTTACACACATGTATCCAATTTTTCACTAAAGAGTGTAGTCAAGGTGCATTCATACACCTAGAAATGTCTCAAGTTTATCCTTCTTTAAGACAGATTATTACTCTGTTGTATTTAAGAAAGCTCACATCTTCTTTAGCCTTTCAGTGGGTGGGTATGTTTCCAAGATTTATCCATTACCACTGTGGTGCTATAAACATGGCTGTGCATATATTGCTGTGGTGTTATGCTTTTAATTCTTTCAGGAAGATACCAAGAAGGGAAATAGCTGGGTCAAATGCAGCTTCTAGTTTTAGTTTTCTGAGGAATCTCCACCCTGATCTCCACAGTGGTTACACCACTCTACATTCCCACCAACAGTGGAGAAAGGCTCCTTACTCCCCATAGCCCTGCCAGCATTTGTTATTACTTGATTTCTTGGTAATAGCCATTCTGTCTGGAGTAAGATGAAATCTCAGCATTATTTTAATTTGCATTTCTCAAGGACCAGGAATGTTGTACATTTTTTCATATACTGATTTTTCATTCTACTTCTTCTGAGAAGTGCCTCTTCGTCTCAGGTATTCATTTTTGGACTGAGTCCTTAAACTGATTTTTTTTTTTTTAGTTCTTTATATATTTTAGATATTAGTCCTTTTCTGAGGAACAGCTGGAAATTTTTTTTCTCACATGTGGGTTGTCTAAGACTCAGTTTCATTCCCACTCTGAAACGGAAATGGTATTAACCCCCTGAGAGGTTTCTTTTTTATTAGTTCTAAAAACTATAGAGCAAGACTCAGCACTGATGAAACGGATATCATGGCAGGAAGGTACAGTGGCACAAAGTGAGAGAAGTATCAATCAAATCAAAGAAAGGCTGGGAAAGAGGCCACAGCTCCACAGGGACTACAGAAAATCTCAAGACAGTGTTAGACATGGCACACCTGCTTACTGAGAGAACTACCCTGTCCAGTTCCTTCAGTCTCTGATTAACGTCAGGAGAAGGGCGAATCAGCTAATGCCTCTGAGATGTCAACACTGAATGCTTACGGATCTCTCTACTACCACAGATGGAGCAGATCCCAGGTCCAGCTCCTTATAGGCAATCACCTTCACCCAAAATGTCTGGACGTAGGCCTTTGGCATTGTGTTGTCCTTTTCTTTCTTACCTCTTCCCTCACCTCGCTCCCCTCCGCACTGGGATGCCTTTTAGTTACGACAATATCTTATTTTTTCAATTAAGGTAGAGATAAGGCATTTGGTTTCAGAACAGACATACGTGAGGATGTGTAAAAGGAATAGTAGATAAGTTGTTGTTCAGCCTGTCATTAGTTGTACTTCTTGTGAAAGATGTTTAAACTTTCCTAGTTCATGGTGCCAGATCTTTAGTGCCCTACCATGAGCTGCATCCCCAGCCAAGTTGCTGAAACATCCTAAATCTCCTTTGTTATCTAAAATAGGGGGTAAGAATTTTTCACACATGTTAAAGCTTTACAATGACAAATTGGATAACAGAAAATAAGAGTTTAGTAGAATGGGTAGTGAGCAGTAATGCAGACTCTTTAATAAATACTTCCTGTGTCTTAATTTCAAAGACCTTGTTTCCAAATGAAATCCTTTGTCTGGCTTGTTGGTATCTATTTATAACAGAAGGCTGAAAGCATTGTATTATATAAAGTGTGAAAGTCTTAACATTTTACTTATTCACTTAAGTGATTCTTCACCTCTCTGTAATCATGATATAAAGAAGCTTACAGAAAAAAATTGTTAAGTTCAGATCTTAAAAATAGAAATTCAGGAATAATTATAGTATGAATGTGGTAACTCAGTGATGAGTTTATTTGTGGTTAGAATTACCATTAACCTTTGGAACCGCCAAAACAAATTTTAAAATTTGTTGTTATAATTAGTCGGGCATATTAGGAAGCAAACAATTAAAGTGCAAATCACAAATCACAAATCACCAGTGACCTCACACTATGACTGAATTTCATTGATACCAAAGGTATGAATACAAGGCAGAATGTGATGGAATGATGCCCGCTCATCTTCGAATGAAATGGATTGTCATGAGGTGGGCAGGAGGTGAAGTAAAGAAAGGCGTGCAAGCGTGGTCCTGGGAGAATCTCTGACGGAGAAGAAGTGGGATGGTATAAAAGGACTAGGGAAGTCAATTTGTTGCAGATCCATCTTTTCACTGACTACATGAAAATCACTAGAAGACCAAGCAGAGATGTATCACAATTTACTACATTTTTACATAGACCAGTCTCAGATGACCTAGAAGAGTTTTTTCTCAGGCCTTAGTGTCTTGTATGACTTTTATACTGTTTGGTTTTTTGGAAACATGGAATGATTCATATGGGAGAAGCATTGTATTGCCGATATTTCTTATACAAAGCCTCACTGCAAATGACTTTATGTGATCTCTCAGGAAAACTTTCTCTTCAAATTTCAACAACTGCATTGTTGATTACACAGACCGACTCTTCTATTTTTCCAAACAATGTGGGATGGGACAAGATGTCATGCTAAGGATTACCAACGACTGGAGTAGGGAAAGAGGTTCATGTGTCTTATGAACCAAATTTTAATTACAAGCTGCTGGGAATGGTGGCATCCCACTATTGGAAGCCAGGTCAGAGACTTTCAAGTTTGAGGGCAGCTTGTGCAGCTTAGCAATTGAGTAAAACTCTGTCTTAAAATTAAATAAATAAATAAGTAAATAAGTGTAAAAAGATCTGGGTGTGTAGTGAGCTCAGTACGAGGGCCCTGAGTTCAATCTCCAATATCCTTTAAAAAAGTACAAATCAAGGTAACACACAGGTGAATAAAATATGTTTATTTTTGCTAACTTCTTTCCACCTCAGAGAACTGACTCACATTTGAACTCCTGGATGTTTTAAAGTCCTATACAAAAAACAGGAAGCTGCTAGATGGCTCAACTATCCCAGTTTCTAACTATCTCACCTCTGCTTACCACCAAATGAATCTCAGGAATGTATGTTGTGATAAGACAAATGTGTGTGTCTTTCAAAGACACATGCTTGAATTCTACCATCCAGTGAGATGGTACATGGCTAAGGAAGTGATTTATGTTAAATGAGGTTCTAAGTTTGGGGACTGTATCCAAAAGACCTAGCAAAGACATCAGAAATCTCATATGCATCTCCCCTTCCATGTACAAAGGGAAAGGTATGTGAGGACAGATCAAGAAAGCAACTGTCAGGGCCGGGGAGTTAGCTCAGTGGTTCCGGTGCCTGTCTTGCAAGCGCAAGGACCCAGGTTCAATCCCCAGTAACCACACACAATACTGTGCATGGAGACTCACGCCCAGCAGCAACCAGTACCACATACCACAGTGTAGGGCGTGGTGGCTCACGCCTGTAATCCCAGAACTCGGGAGGCAGAGGCAGGAGGATTGCTATTATGTGAGTTTGAGGCTGAGCTCAGGGCCAGCCTGAACCACAAAGCGAGACTCTGTCTCAAAAAAACCTTTAAAAAAAAGCAATTGTCTTCAAGCCAGCACAGAGAACCCTGATGACCAGATCTTGATTCTGGACTTTGAGCCTCCAGGGCTGCCTCTTTTGTCACCCAGCTGACTAAGACTTGTGTGGCCATCTCATATCGCACATCCAAGCTCCTTAACGCTCCCACATGAACCTGTTCCCCAAACTCCAGTTACCCTTTGTACCAGGAAGTATTCACAGAGGCAACATCAGATGCCATCAGAAGGACAGACTCGGGCTAAGGGCGCTACAGGGCCTGAGTACCAGAGGTGCTCTGGCAGAGCAGGTCTATGGTCTGGGAAGTCATGTTACTGGGTCCCCAAGGAACCCTGACCTCACTAGGTGTGATTAAGGAGGGGTACAGTGAGGCCTCAGCTAAGATTCAGGATAATATCCAGACCTTCCATTCAGAGATTCCACTTTGATAGTTACATGATGTTTCAGGAAATTGAAAGTTTTCTGGTCAGGGCTTTTGATATTCCTAATGGAAAAGCCTCATTCAGAAAACATTGTCCTGAAGAGTAATTACTGTGTCGAAGTTAAGTGCATAACTAGATGTGCTTAAGTAAGTTGTAATCTAACATATCTGGCCTTGAGTGCTGCTCTAGTGTGTGTTGGCCGTGGACCTCCGTACATATTTCTTAACATATTCGTGCCTTATTGCCTCACTTAAAGTGGGATAAGTATAAGTACCTAATTCATATGGTTGTTATGAGAATGAAATAAATGAACATAAACATAGATAGAACATTTCTAAGAAATTGTTCAAAAAATCAAGAAAAGTTAGTAAATATTCACTCGTTTGAAATAATCATGACATTAGTGTGTGAGAAAAGAAAACAAACCTATTTATCAAATCAATGAATAAATTTCACTACTGGATAGGTAAAAACATTTAAATCAGTTTCTGAGATAAAGTTTTTGACACACGCGAAATTTAATGTGTCATATATATTCTTCCTATATTCATTATATTTCTCCTTCATTAACTCTCATAATTGAAACTGGGTTTGGAATATGAGGTAAAATTGAGATGACAAAGTTTAAAATTATTGTCTCTACATAGTGTGAAAGTCATTTCCTCTCTGCTGTGTAATCTCTCATTAGTAAAAATGCAAAGTCAGTGGGCACCTGGGAGCAGTTCCTCTTTCTAGGATTTCCGAGTGCTTCTGTGAAAGGTGCACTACTGCTCATTTCCATCATACTCAGTTCCTGATGACCTCTTTTCCCACTCAATGAAAAAAGACCTTCTTCTTCTTACAGACTAAGTGCATGCTAACTGAGAACACAGAGCTAAGAAAGCCTATAGGCTAATGAAATAACATTTCAGATCTCACATTTCCATGTGGCAGAACAGGAATAGAAGAAATCCTACTAAAGCTGGTACTGACATTCCCAGATGTGCAGCCATTAACACATGCTAAAACAGGCTCTTTCAAAAGTCTATGCATTTTTCTCCAAAAGAATATAAAGTACCATTCCCTAAAGCAGCCCCTAATGCTCAGTCTGCCTTAACTTGGGAGTTAGCAGAGCAATAAGCAATGTTCTGGAGCATTTCCACTGTTGTGAATGCCACGGATAGAGAAGCAAAGCAATGTAAGATAGCATGGAATTTTTATTCCTTGGTGGTTCTTTTGAGTGCTTAAAGGATCATACAATATTGATTTATAGTAGGTTTAACCCAGAATAGCTTATGAAGCATGAAGGGCCTCAAGAAAGTCTGTTTATCCATTATTGTTTACTGCTCCCCAACATGTCTCCTGGTGATGAGAAGATGCTTGTCAATAATCTAGGAGAGAAAGCAGCATAACTCTACTCTCTAGCAGTTAACTATAGAATGCAGCCTCTGCCTGCCCTAGGGGCACATCACCTGCTTCTAATGATTCCTTGTGGGGTTAATAAAGGTGGTGTCAACTTGTATTTGGAGTGTATTGAGACACAGTGCAAATGTTCTCTCAAAAACTTACACTAGCGAGAGTCAGAAGCTATTGAGTATTACCAGATAACAAAGCCCCACGTAGTGGCCCATCACCACGTAGAGCCCCTGCAAGTTTGCCACAGTACCTATAAGTGCAATGAGTGCAGGATGTTTCTATTTCATCTGTGGCTGATCAACATTTACTGAAGATGCAGAACAGTACCGTTTATCAAAGCTGCTTTGACCAGGTTCATCCTTTGAGACAACACTGGATTCAGAAATCAGTATGTGCATATGGGAAAATATGGAAACTGGCCAAGAAGTTCACATCAGGCCAAAACTAAATGCCTTACTGAGCACCACACCACAAAAGCTTACTGCAATAGCTGGTCCTTAATGGGTTTTTAATTAAATATTGAATTGAAATAGATTGAACCTCCACTCATCAGTGAAAGAGATCACACGTCTTTGGGGGAGATGCTCGCTCCCATCACTCACTTGATTTTTAACAAAACAATTTTATTCCTTTTGTAGGGGAACAGCACAGGGGCAGAGTACTTGGTTAGCATGCTAGAGGTCCAGGGTTCTATTTCCAGTATTTAAAAAAATAAAAATGAAATAATTTTCTAATGGCTCAGCAAAATAAAATATGGCATGGCTCAACAAAATAAAATACATTACTATGTTATCTACAGATTTTATGGTAATCTAATTGCATTCAACTCTTTGATTATTTCTGTATTTTGCCATGTACATTTGCAATTATCTCTATTTCTGACTCAGAACCCAGTGATGTGTCTTGTGTTAGTTAAATAAATGTTTATTATAACTGTTGGACACCAATTACTTGTGGGTGTTTGTTATGCAACATTAGCGACCTGCTAGAAGAACTTTGTTTAGTTCCTCTGCATTTTATCAGTGCACTAAATCTTCTGGAAGATGTAATTCACTTTTTTACTCTAACTCAGGAAAAATAGAAATTTGGGATCCACTCTCTTCAAATTTCCCTCCTTAGAATTCAGTACTGTACTATCTCTTACTCATGCCCATCCTACTTTTTAAAAATTGCACATTGAAATATCATATATCATATATATGTGTGTGTGTGTGTGTGTGTGTGTGTGTGTGTATATACACACACACACACACACACACACACACACACACACATATATATGTGTGTATATATGAACCTGGTCAAAGCATCTTTGATAAATAATGCTGTTCTGCATCTACAGTAAATATATATATATATATATGCACATATGCACACACACATATATATGCACACTATGTCCGGGGAGCAAGGACTCTGCCCTCACAAACAGGTTAATGTCCTACACAGAGGCCTTGCTGGAGTGAGTTTGCTACCTTCTCCTCACTGTGGCTGGTGTGAAGCTGGAGTGGTTTTCTCTTTTCACCCCTTGAGAATAGAGCAAAAAGGTCCTCATCAGAGGCCAGTGTCCTGACCTTGAGTGTCACACCCTTCAGAACTGTCAGAAAGAAACTGCTACTCTGTGTAAGTTAATTGGTTTCATCTAATTTTTAATTGAAATCTTTATTGGTACATTACGTATACATATTATACACATCATACACATCATACACATATGTATACACATGGCATACATACATCATGATTGCAGTCAAAAATGAGAATTTGTACCAGTATATGATACAACTTAAATCTCATTTTTGTAGTAAGGCCTACTAAAGTACTTCTCCTTTCTTTTCAGTCATGGAGCAGGACTTTCCAGGAACCACAAAGGCTCACTTTTCACAATCAATCCCAGAAGAATTAACTGTACACTGACAAGGCAGTGTTGGCTATTCTTACAAGAGTCAGATACCCCAGTTCTTTGTGCTGACTGTAACCTATGCAAGGGTTTTCTCCCTAATCCTAGAAAAGACCTTTTTGGCCTTTAACCAAATAATTCAGAAATGCCTTCTGTTAGTGCACATGAGTATAACAAACTATCAGTTTCTTCAAAGTGTGAATGGATTTTTTTGTCTTTATCCCAAGTATTGACAGGTGGTTGGTGGCACAGGTACTTAATATTCTCCAAATGAATGACTAGAGGGTGACATCCATGTTCTTCTCTGGAGGTGTGCCTAAAATAGCCTGGCTAACTATCACAGGTAGGGAAACACGAAAAGAGGCAAAGATCTGAAATCTGGAAGACGAGGCACTTTGCCAGCATACTTTGCTCCAGGCCAGCCAGTTTCAGCAAAAATGAGTTCTGTCACAACTTGCCTTGTCTATCTGTATCTGGACAGGTTAGTGCACTGTGATTTGTACCCCTTTCGGCTATTTTTCACTAAAAGTCTGGATTTTATCGAGAAACATAGCAGCGTCTGCTTCTCTACTCAAAAAAGATTGTGACTTCCTTATCCATTCATTTTTCCACTTATTCCTTCATATGTTGGACCTGTTTGTGTTCTTCACACATTCTCCAGGAATGTTCAGTCAATTATAGTGTGAGATATTTAAACAAGTAGTTGTAGTTTGGACAGAAAATGCAAAACTAGAGAGTAGTGGGAATTTTTCTGTATTGTCTGATTTCTCTTCAGAAATCAGACTGAGGAACTTGATAGAAAGGACACAAATTTCTGCTACAACTTCAAGGAGGACAGGAGCAATTTCATTTCTACCCTGAGGAGTCTGTGTATCTCAGGACACGTGAACGAAGCCGTGAAGGGGAAAGATGTGCTTGTTTCCTCATGTGACTCATCTCCTAATGATGGCATAACACACAAAACTTCAGTTAAAAATATTTTGTCAAATATAAAGAAATATTAGAAAATCAGTAAATCTACTAAAAAGAAAAGCTGGAGGAGATAGGAGGAATTTATTTATTCATTCATTTATCTGCTATTTAACAATTTTTTTTCCTAGATCATGATACAAATAAAATCCTACCAAATGAATAAATGGAGATTACAAAATCTGTACTATAACGGGAAATACACATTGAATTTGCTAGTGTATTATTGGCTAGTCCAACTTTATAACTGGCCCACCTGATAGTGACCTTAAAAATACAATTATTCGATGGCTTTCCCTAGAGCCTGGACATTTATAATATATCCTAAAAGGCAATAAAATGTATTGTCTCTCTATGTACATGTGGGGGCTAAATGGGAGAGAGAGTATGTCTGAGACAATAACGATAGTCTAACTAAAGAAGAGAAGCGAATCTAGGCATTTAAAGAATATAAAACACAATATTGGGGATTCAATGTATTGGCAGTTAAAGAGCTACAAAGTTCAACAGGATATTGTGAGACTGTCCAGTGGTTACCTATGGCAGAAACCTGACACTTCCAAATTACAAATGGGTGGACAAGGAAGCTCGAACTGCCGTTTAGAACATGGAAGCCACTCCAGTGTACCCGGTGGAATGAGACCAGCCTGGAAAGTTCTCCACCCAGTGGTAGCCTGAGAAACACATTCACCTGAGACACAAAACAGCAGGAAAAGGATGGAGGAACCAACATAGATCAGGATGCAAGCTTCCTCAAATGCTCACCGATTCTATCTAATTTTCTTCCACAAAAGAGCCAAAGACCAACAGAGATCGATGTATGGGAAGAATTCACATAGGACCAGTGTTGTAAGACTTCTGGGTATGGGTGAGAGCCATGGGTCTGCCCTAATGAAATAAACAGGAGGTAACTCTTAGGTCTTAAAGCCACACTTAAGACTCTACTATATAGCCCAAGGGCAACAAGCTTTTGAAGCCGAAGAATGATATACAATATTTTGTAGGTTAAAAAGTAGTATGCCAGATGTTGAGTGGAGAATGAAGTAGAGAGAATAACAAAAGGAAGCATGTGTCTGAGTGTGCTGCAGTGAAGATAGAGCAGGAAGAGGGAAGTTGGTGGATCATGTCTATAGTCATGTGATTCAAATTAGGAGATTTAATATTGCAGCAGCATAGTGATGACTCATTTATAAAGGTTATAGTGGTGTGTCAGCTTAACCTCACTTAAACTATAACCTGGGCAGTTTTTAAAAAAGAAAAATACTTGATACTATGGACTCTGTGTATAAGAAAGACAATAAAACAGAATTACCATGTGCTAACCATAGACAATGATAATAAAACATGTATGATAATAATTACAATAATAGAAAATTTAAAATATTAACTTGTAATTGTTAATATAAGACAGGTGTACTACTACAGCACTATTAATGATAATGATGATGACAGAAAAGATAAAATATCAGAATACTTAGGTATTATTTGTTGGTTTTGCTTGATGATTTTTATAGGATTTTTTCCCATTGTTCTTTATTTATTTATTTATTTATTTTTGAGACAGGGTCTTGCTACATAGTTCAGACTGGCCCTAAGTTCACTATGTAGCCCAGGCAGGCCTTAAATTCACAGCAATACTACTGCCTCTGCCTCCCAAATGCTGGAATTACAGTTATGAGCCTCCATGCCCCGCACTGCGGTATGTGATACAGATTTCTGGTGGGTGTGAGTCTCCACACCCAGCATGTTGTCTGTGGTTACCAGGGATTGAACCTGGGTCCTTGTTCTTGCAAGGCAGGCACCAGAACCACTGAGCTAAATCCTTGGCCCCAGTTTTTCTTTATCTTTATCTTTGATTTTTCTGTTCATGATTGAACCTGAGGTCTCACATAATGCTAAGTGCATGCTGTGCCACTGAACCACATCCCTAGACTTTAAGCATTATATTATTAAATTATGTGGCAGATGCTTTCCAGGATGAGATTCATACTCTATGTGTACAGGACACTCCTCAAATCAAGAAGTGGACAATTTTTTACCCTGTCTTGCATTTAGGGTGGTTTTGTTACTTCCTTTGTTAATAGAATAAAGCAGTATTGAAACTATGTCAGTTCCAGGCACAGCCTGGAAAGTTAGCTTTCTTCCTCGGAAACAGCTGTCATGAAGGAAGTCTAAGTACCATGAGTTTAGTGTGGTGAGAGGAAGCTCAAGCTAGCCACGTGAGGAGGCCAATGAGAGAGACATCCAGCCAGCTGGCCAGACAGACAGACAGCAATAAATGACACTCGGAGTTCCTACCAAGGCTCCAGGCTTGTGAGTGACAAAGGTGTCCTTGATGCTGTGGCTGCAGTGGAGCTATCACATTGCCCCACCCAACCTCGATTCAGGATTGTTGTTCTAAGTCACTAATTTTGATGATGGTTCTTTTTTGACAACATGAAGCTAGGAATCCAGGTGAATATATTTTACTTCACATAGCAGCCCCATGAACTGTTACTACTAGTATTCTCATGGCACAGTTGAGAAAACTGAGCCCCTGGGAAGTTAAGGTGGCAAACAGCAGAAGAATGAGGCAGGCTGACTTCTAAATCTTTGCTCTTCATCTCTACATGTTACCGATTGCTGTGCCACATTCATGAGACCAGCTGCAGCATGGAGAGATGGCATAGTTCTAGAATATATCTGCCATCCACACTTTCCTCTTTGTGAGTGTTGTCATGAGAACTGTGAGACTTTCTGTTCTTCATTTGCTCCACACAAACCTGGATAGGGAACCCCCCTGAAACCATAAAAATAAAATTTCAAGGAATGTTTTTCTCTAGATTCCTCCAGAATCTAAAGGAATCTAGAATCTGTCTAGGTGTCGATCCTTTGCTATGTCAATAAGGATTTATCGGGCCTCCCAAAATGTAGGAAGCAGTGATTTCTTTACTGACTCATATGACTGTGAAAGTGAAATTCCACTGTTATATTCTAAAGGAAACATTTAAGTTCTATGGGTACAGAGGCTGTCTAGAGGTGATACGCTGGGACTGTCATGATGTCCATGATTTATGCACTGTATGAAAGACTTTTCATTTCATTCAATCTCAAATTATTCTTCCCGCCTAAAGCAGCAAGGGTATGAATCACCCTGTCAGTGTCACAGACTGGCAAGGAAATACATTGAGTAAGTTGAGAATGGTTCATTTTATTTCCAACTTTTTAAAGGTAAAGACTTCTCTTGGATTGCTCTTTATGCTCATATTCAACATTTCTGTCCATATTTTTCTTTAGAGTTTCAAGAGTCCTTATCATGTGCATTTTGCCTCCTAAAATATTTCAAAAATTTGTGACAGTAGAATGATCCACCCCACCTTCATTCCTCTGTTGTAGAGAACAAAGACATTTTGTCTGAAGTTCAAGTAGTAATGGATTAAGTTTTGACTAGGGCTCCTCTTCTGACAGCTGGAATCTAAAGACAGGTAGTACTGTTGATTTTGCTTTTAATAGCTATCATTTCTCCCTGACTTCCCCTGGAAAAAAATTTTAAAGAATTGAGTTTTTCCATTTATTTTACATTGAGCAGCTCTGTTTTTACATCTTAAAACTACGTTGGGGATTATTTTTATGCTAGCCTAAAATATTCACTCCTGAAACAGTATATGAGCTTCTTGATCCCCTTCATACAATGTTTAATAAAAACTTATTAATAGTTCTATCTTAGAGAAATCTCAGTGTGTAAAAGAGAGAAAAAGCTAGATATACAAAGACTGCAATATTCTGAAGTAACCATGTGGTAGAAGTTGATTGCTGTGGGACCTAAAGGCCTCATATATGACTGACAATACATTGTTCACAGCTCCCTAACATCAGGAAAGCTAAGCACAAAAAACTTATGAAAACATAAAACTCGGAAGTAGATTAGGCATTGTCACATTGCATTTAGTTATTTAGAATAATCAAAATATATGAAAATGTTAGCATTTCCTCTAGATTCTTAAGCCAGTCAATTTAGACTAAATTTTTGGAAGAGATCTTGAAGATTTAGGTGATAAGATTCTTTACCTACCATGACATTTTATTTGTATTTAAGTTATATGTATTCCTGTTGCTGTTTTTGTATTTTTTTTCTATTTCTTTATTCTTAGCTGTAGAAGAATCACATGTGGGTGCAATTGCCATTACTATTGGAATTATTTTGGAATTTAATTCTAAACATCTATAGATATTACAGCCATAATTTCTGAAGTAAAGAAGCTTTAGATGATGTCTTACAAGTCTTTACTGCAAACAACACTCCAGATGGAAAATCGAAATTCAGGTAAAAGGTTTAGTTTCTTTCAGACCAAAAACTATATTATTATTCTCATCTTATTTTACATCTTTCTTTAGATAAGAATCTTAATATGGCCAGTTACATATGTGCATTGTTTTTGGGTTCTCCTTCTTAAAAATTTATGTCACTACTTTTAAGAAACCATCCATAGTGCCAAAAAGTAAATAGACTTTAGATACATATGTGAACACATGAGATTGAAAATTATTGTCCTTAGGTTCGTGGAATAGTTTCTCACCAGGATTTTCTTATTATTTGGAATAAGTAGTGCCTAAGATCAAGACAAAATCAAAATGTGTGTGCTGAAATAAATTGCTGTTAGAAAGGTCCAGATAGTTCTTTGTGAAAAACTAACTTCTAATTTGTCATGAAATGAGAAGAGTCCCAGAGGCTATGTGAAAATACCCACAGCGCTTTCTGAGAGAGACTTAAGCACAGCAATTATTGAATTGTTTGTGGTTACTGTGTAATTAACCTCCCCTTGATCTATACTTAAGCATTGCTAAAAATTTGACAGAGCAAAGATTTTAATGTTTCTCTTCCTTTCTTACCTAACATCTTTGCTATGATACCTGTGTTGTATGGGAGCTACAGCTTTTTTTTTTTTTTAATAGCAAGGAAAAGAATGATACTAAATACATCCAATAACCACTTCTGTACAAGTACCACTAAATCAGAATAGCCTTGAATGAACAGTGGAATATCAATGTTGGTGCAGGTTGAGGGTCAGAGAGATTTTTGAAAACTCCAAAATTTCAGTCTCAATTCTATAATGCCTTTACCTGTATGTGTATTCCTGATCAAAGTTTGAAAATCAAAGGTTTCTAGAGAATAGACAACCAGACAAGGTTGGGGAGATCATTTTGAGGCAAAGCATATTTATCTTAGGGAAAAAGAAACGTTTCATTTTGGAAGGGAAATCACTATTAATAATTTTTTGATTACCATATTTTCTCTCTTCTATAACAAAATAGATAATGATGCTTATTCATTCCAAAATTAGAATCACACAATCACTGATTTCCTACTAACGATAATAGTAAAATTTTCCGTGGTAATTAATACAGTCCTCCAATATCATTTTAGTCGACCTACAATATTCTATAATATGTTGAACATCAGTGTTTTCTCTGTCTTTTTGTTCATTGCAACAGTGAAGTTTTGTATAATCTTGCATCTAAATCCTTGTTTGTATTATTTTTCTTTAGGGTACACTCCTAGAAATGATATTGTTGTTTCCAATGAAATTATTGCTTCCATGAAATTAATGTTTCCAGTCCTCATAGACTGCATATTAAAAGTACTACATCCTCAGACCAATGCCTCCATTTTCAGTGCTGCTAGTGATTTTTCAGTCCCTATGTGGATTAATTGGAGGTATGTGTATAAAGACTTTTAATGTTTAGTTTCTCCTTAGAAAGAGCAACAGTAAGTGGCTTTTAAGTTGCTCAAAATCTAGTTCAAGCAAGTCAGAAAACACCACAAATAGTTTCAGCAATTAAATATGGCACATTGATATGTAAGCAGTGGTAGGTTCACATTATGAAAAGCTTTGAAATAAATCACAATTACATGGTGCTGTAAATGTATCCACTAAGTGTAGAAGCACAATTAGGCATCTAATTATATGGGAAAATGCAATCACATCCAAAGTAGAAGCCTAAGCCACGAAACCTGTTCCCACTTGAGCCGTTTTGCCCCACAGACCCTGGGGCTCTTCAGTAGTTTTATTACTTTTAGGACTTCCCAGAAATTTGCCTATTTTTATTTTATATCTCACTCCTCAATAGCAGATCTATCTTATCTTCTTGGACATTTCATCAGATTTGATTTACAAACATTCTTGATTTCTTTTACACCACATGTCCATCTGGATTACTCAACTTGTATCATTCAAGCTGTTTCATCATTTAAAACTTTACATCTCTTGCAAGACATGTCTCTGCTTTAGAAATGACAAGAGTGGCAGAGAATTCTTGATATTGTTGAATTCATCCTTTAAATAGTCACAATGCAACATTTCCTCTGCTTAACTTGGAACCTAAACTCTTAACAGCTTTGTGCAAGTATAAAGGACGTAGAAAGCATAGAAGCATCTCTGTCATTTCATTCTCTTTTTTTAATCTTTATTGGTACATTAAATATACACATCATGATTGCACTCTGTAATGAGGATTTGTACCAGTGTAAGACACAACTTAATTCTCATTTTTTCCCATAGCCCTACCCACCCTACCACCCCCCCATATACATAAAATTTGTTTCCTTACTTTTTTGTTACAATTTCAACATTTTCCCCCTTCACCCTATTTTACATTGAGCATTTTCTATTTCACAATATATAACATACAATGCTAGGACTCATTTACATCTTTATTTTCTCATACCAGAGAAAAGATGCAATATGTATCTGTCATTTCATTCTTAAATAACGTGAAAACCTAGAAGAGTGAGATAGTGGGTTTTGCTGAGGAAGTAGGAGCACAGTGCTCACAGTGAGACAGCACACTCAGAGGCTCCTGCTTTGGATATATAACTCCAAGCAGTCTGCAGCACTTCTGTAACCCTGTGAAGCCCATGAAATTTGTGTTTTATTGTCAGAGAGAGTGATGGAAAGAGGAACTAAGCATTTTTCATTATTATATCAGTGAAGTACACCCCGTATCAAAGACTCAGCCAAGGTGTGATGTGCCTAGCACCTGGCAACACATGACATACCTTCCTAGAGCCACTCTGAATAATTTGTGTTGATTTACTTTTTAATCAGAGTCCAAAAATAAAGTTATGGAAGTATGTTCCATTATACATGACAATAAATGTTTCAAGTGTCTGAGTAGTGTGATTTTTAATTCTTGTACTGTTTGGTGGTCTTTCCATTTCATCACACTAAGGGCAGAAACCAACTAAAATTTTCCAAAAATTAAATTGATATTTATATATAAGATTTCCAAAATAGCGCTAAAACCCCATTATATTATAAGAGTTTATTATGGAGTGGTTTGATACATAAGAGCCAGAGATATATGAGACTGATTCTAAATTTCAATTAAATTTGATTTAGAAAAAAGTTATAGCTTTACTATAAAGAATAGTAGACAGTGGATCTAAAAAGAACTTAGGAGTAACTTCTGTCACACAAAAATACATACATTTTCTTGGGGTTTTGTTGTTTGTTGCTGCTGTTGTTGTTGTTTTCTTCTTTTTAAGAAACCTACTGAAGGGGAAAAAAAAAAAGAGAGAGAGAGATTGAACTGTACGGGTAAGTCTCTGAAATCAAAGCCAGTGAAGAAAACCTGCAGAGGATTCAGAATTGCAAAAGAAAAGTGCCAACAAAAATCAGCCAACTACTTTGAGAACACAAGGCAAAATGGGGGAGTTTGCTGTATTTTTCAGTAGAAAATTGAGAGGAAGTAGAAACTAAGAGCAGAGAGCTGAGTTCAAATACCAGGACTCTGTAGAGACAAGTAAGGGATAGGAAACCAAGACTGGGGTCCACATCAGCACAGATGGTCTAGGGTCAGAGAAGACTGGAGGGAGGGGGGTAACCTGCGTGGTAACCTCCTGGGGCGGGTTGTGACGTGATGAGAGGACCAACCCAGACACAGACACCTCAACAGCAGAACATCCGGGAAAGAGTTTCCCAAGACCAGAGCGGCTGACACCGGAAGCAGAGCTCACTGACAGTCAGGGCGGGAACTCAGTTCTTCTCCAAAGAATATGCTTTTAAAACTTACTTGTATTCTTGCTCATTTTAAAATTGCCATCTCTAATTTTCCTTGGCTTTATTTTAAAATTCACTATATATAGTACACCAGACACATTTTCTTTGAAATGTATCCAATGAACTCTAAATACTATATAGATGTGACATCATACTATGTCTTTTTTAAATTCATGAACTAAGTAGCTTTTTTATCAGTCAAAATGTTAGAACTGAACATTTTTTTTTTTAAAGGTTTTTGGAGACAGGGTCTCGCTTTGTGGTTCAGGCTGGCCCTCAGCTCAGCCTCAAACTCACATCACAATCCTCCTGCCTCTGCCTCCCGAGTGCTGGGATTACAGGCGTGAGCCACCACGCCCGGCACTGTGGTATGTGGTACTGGTTGCTGCTGGGTGTGGGTCTCCACACCCAGTATTGTTATGTGGTTGCC
>PVIR01017806.1:0-34432 GCA_004026965.1 Petromus typicus | reverse complement strand
AAAAAAAAGGGGCCAGGGAGTTAGCTCAGTGGTTCCGGCGCCTGTCTCGCAAGCGCAAGGACCCGGGTTCGATTCCCCGGTAACCACATAACAATACTGGGTGTGGAGACCCATACCCAGCAGCAACCAGTACCACATACCACAGTGCCGGGCGTGGTGGCTCACACCTTTAATCCCAGCACTCGGGAGGCAGAGGCAGGAGGATTGCTGTGATGTGAGTTGGAGGCTGAGCTCAGGGCCAGCCTGAACCACAAAGCGAGACCCTGTCTCCAAAAACCTAAAAAAAAAAAAAAAAAAAATCCACAAAGTCAACTGCCTTGTGCCAAATTATATGGAAATAGAAGAAACCTCTTGGGCATCCATAAAGGCGGCACTGCCTTGGACAGGAACTCAAACCTAAGGGTCAAAGATGACCAAGTTTTCTCCATGAGCAAGCAATCTCCTTAGGAAACTAGCACCCAGCAGTCCTGTCTTCATGACACAGCATCAGGCCAACCCACCTGCTTGATGATATTCTGTCCTGTGACGTTCTGAATGACTGCAGTTGTGGAGGCACTTGGAGCTGAGCTCCCAGGAGAGCTCACAGCTGGCTTACTCACGGGGCTGGCTGCAGCAGGCAGACTCGTCACCGTGAGCCCCGTCTGCCCAGGGCCAGGCCGCTGGACAGAGGCTGCTGCAGTCTGCGCTTTGACTGGAACAGTGGCCATGATGGCCTAGTTTAGGGAATGAGATCAAATGCTTGATTAGACAGAGATGGAGAACGGTATATTACCAGGGTCTCTCACACATCAGCCCCAGGAAAGAGGCTCCGCACTTTGAAAACTCATACAACCAGCCAGGGGCATGGCTGAAGACAATGCAAGGAGGCTAAGATGGGGACTCAGAGGTTTGGACCACATTTCACCTCTACAAGGTCCTTCCACTATAATCCCAAGTAATCACTAAATTGCTTAAAATATCTGATTCCAAAATGTCAAAAAAAAATAAAGCCTTGAGTAGCTCTGAACATTAGCGAGTTACTTCGGTGAACTTCATCAGCAAAAGCAAACCGAGCTTCCCCATTTCTTCCCGACACTGCCAAGTGCTCATCAGCCAACCCTCGGGGTCTGAGCTTCTGTTTACCTGGGGCACTACTTTGGTCTGTGTGGCAGTGGCTGGCACTCGGATCTGCGGGGCCCCTGGCATCTGTGGCAGTGGTGGTGCTGGCCCAGGTGGCTGCTGGGGGACGGCAGGAAGGCCAGGCTGGGCCACCACTCGTACCTGGGGCAGCCCAGCAGAGCCAGTGTGGCTCACAACCCGGGCAGTGGCCTGAGAACTGGGCGGAGTCTGGCTGGAAGCTGCAGAAAGCATTGATCCTAGCTGTGGCATTGTTGGTGAGGACACTAGAAGAACCCTGTGAGGCAAACCAGGGGAGAATCACAATCCAAGACTTAGGAGAGGAACCCAAAAGGACTCTAAAGCAGGAAAGCCAGGGAAGAAATGGAGGTGCTTACCCTGAGCTAGACTTGGCTGGTTCAGAGACAGTGGTAGGACCACTTTTGTTCACTGACGACACAGGTGGAGGGGAGATGGGTGTGGCAGGCAAGGCTGGCGTGGTGGGGGTCACAGGCGTGACCGGGGTGGGTGGCATGCTCGAGTCACTGAGGCTCGCCTGGCCCTGCTCAGAAGCGGCAATGCTGAGGGCCTTCACGGAGCTCTCCTTGTTACTGGACCTCTAGGAGAAGACTGGGGACTTACCACCAGTACCACGAGAACCAGGGCCCCGCAGCTACTGTGACAGAGCTAAGTGAAGGCCAAGCACATGCCTGCTGCTCCACCCGTGATCTCACCAGCCGACCCTCTCCCAAGGTCACTCACCGCCTTGGCAGGGGGCTTGGGCTTCTGCTGAAGAGCTTTTCTGGCTTTGGCTGCAGCTGCCTGTGCCTGGTGAATCCGCTCTGTGAACAAGAGCGGGGCCTGAGCAAGAGCTTGGTTGGCCATGCTGAGGGCATGCACTAAAGACTGAGACCTCCCTGGCAGCCTCCCTGCTGGCCTGGACTCTGCCCCATGAATCTCCTGCCTGAACGCCAACGGAAGGCAGAGGGACCAGCAGAGTCAGAGGCACCCCAGTCTAACTGGGCACACGGCCCCAGGCCTCACACACCGAACTCCTCTTCACTTCGGTCACGGTGCAGGTAGATCCACAGCTTCCGTCCAATGTCGTATTTCACACAAGGGTCTTTTTCATAATGTAGGCGGTCCAGTGCACCACTCACCACTGTGTTCACCTATGAGCACAGCAAAGGGAAGCAGGGAAGTTGGAATCAAGTGACAGAAAGTCACTGTTATCAGTCACAAGCGACAGATTCCATTCAGCCCAGCTGTGTCCTCCCAGCAACTGCTTGCCAAAGCACTCGGCCCGACAAAAAGTGCTGCCAGCCTCCTGCCAGGACAGTGTGAACCTGGGCACTGCAGCTGTAACTCCTGCACTGTAAGCTGAGGAAAGCTTAGAGCCAAACTCATGCTTCACTGACAGCAAGTCTTTGGTCATCACTGTGTATTTCAAGATGTCCTTTTTTCCTTTTTCATTCAATTATTTTTTGTTGATTTGAGAGGGGGTTCTCATACTGTCCTCAAGCTACCAGAACTTGTGTTCATCCTGGTCAGCCTCTCAAACTTGGACTACAGAAACTGGCCAAAACATCTTATGTGTTCTGTTGTTTACCAATTTATATTGGGAAGGGGCCAAGGAGGTAGCTCAGTGGTACTGTGCCTGCCTTGCAAGTGTAAGGTCATGAGTTCGGTCCCCAGTACCACAAAAAAAAAAAAAACAAGATAATTTATGCTGGACACAAACTCGTATGATCTACGCATTCAGGAAGATAAAGCAGGAGGATCTTGAGTTCAACACCACCCTGGATTGCACAGTAAGTCTATTTCAAATCCTTCTCATGTTTAAAAAAAAAAAAGAAACAACAGGTCCTGGGGTGGTAAGGAGCACTTTGCTCAGAGGTACAGGCCCTGCCAGGCACGTGCAGGGCCCTAGGTTTGAGCGTTAGCATGAAAAAAAAAGTGACATAGTTCCTTAAAAACCCCTAGTGATGGCCACCCAGACTTGGCACCTCACGTGCTGAAGAGAAGGAGAAAAGGACTATTGTCCCTGCTGGAGCTCCAAGCCCCTGGCCTTCCTTCAAAGCTGTTTACGGACACAACAGGCTCAAGGTGGATGGCCTACTAATCCTGTGACATTCGCTCAGAGTAAGAGGAACAGTTTATTTTTTGAAAAGGGATGGAGTGTTTTTGTGCTAAATGTTTATAATTTAATCCTTTAATATTATGTTCATTAACCTTTTAAAATGAGTGAATTCTTGATTGTTTTAACACATTACCTAAAATCAATGCTTTCTGTGGACAACCCTGAGCTCCACCTCAAACTGCATCCTGCAGGACTGGAGAGCCAAGTGCCGGGTAACTCCTATCATTGTGAACACTGAGCTGTCTTGTGTTACAAGAAGTGGAAGGACTGTTCTCTGAGATGAGATTGCTGTCTCTGCAGGAGGAACAGGGGCTCTGCTTCTAGACAGTCTTTGCTGTTTATTTTAAAATAGCAATAACGTAAAAACTCTTCAGATCTGTAACTTACAGATCATAAACTTCAGGCAATAATATTTTCTGGGTAAGCTTTTAAAATTATTTTTGGCGATGAACGCTTGTTTTATTTTGTGCTAAAAATTAATAGTATTAAATGACATATTCTTAGAAAAAAATAAAAATAAAACCCCCTTAGTAAGTTTTCTTATATCCACTCTGGAGCAAACAATTTAGAGTTGTTACTCCAGCTTACCTGAGTGCTGGTGACATCTGGAGCGAGAAACTGGGAGTCCTTGAGCAGCTCACAGATCTCTGCCCGTGTACCTTCTCCATTAGGCAGCCGAGCGGCAGCATCCCGCACTGATGGCATCGGAAAAAGCAAAGTCCAGGAGTCAAGTCACCGTCCAGGACAACCCAGCCCATGGTGGTTCCCGTGGCTCAGCCTGCCCTGATCCACATGAGGAACACACGCCCTCTAGTGGCCTGCAGCTCTGCCACTAGGGTTTCCTTCTCACCATTCACTCTGGCCAGACTGAAGGTTGACAGATGCCCTTGGCACTCAGTGGGGAACTTGGGGAAGGAAAATGCTACATCTTTCACTCAATTCAGCATTGCTTTGAATTATAACAAAGACTGTAACGTATATAATGGAAGTGCTGCAATACAGCTCACATTTTTATATCTTACAGATGTTGAAAGCAACTCAAAATATAATTTACAAAAACAAAATATATACACAGAGAGAGAGAGCGAGAGAGAGAGAGACAGGCAGTGAGGGAGAATTTATATTCATCCCCACTTGGAAGCTACAGAAGCTGTACGGCCTGCTGTTCCAGCTTGTCATTTAGTTATCATCATAACAAAAACACCAATTTCTGCATATAAATTTTCAACATGAGTGACTTCCTTTGTAACTCTAAGCATTTTATTTTATGCCCGTGGAAGTATAATTCAGAACAGGAATCCACAGGTTCTGCCTGACTGCCAAAGGGATTCATGGCATCTAAAAATCATTCCAGAAGCAAATTCCTATAACTTACCCTAACTGTTTAGTTGGCCTGTGAGCAATTCCTGAACAGTCATAAACATGAGCCTACATTTAGGAAGAAACACCAACTCTACGCATCCATCTCTAGGGCCTGGATCCCCATTTCATCTCTCAAAGTCCAAAGCATCAGTACTGATAAGCCTAACCTTGGTGGAGTGGGGAAAGGAATGAGTTTGTGAGGGGAGGACAGAGTTGTCTTGAGAAAAGCTACAGGTTGGAAAAATAAATCCTCGGTCACAGACACACCACATACCAAGAGACAGGATGGTGACGTAGGCGGGCCGGTCAGAGCGCAGCAGGGAATGCTCACGGGCCTTGTTGAGGGAGGTCTCCTTGTCGAACACGCCCTTCACTGGCCCCACCACAGACTCAAAGCCGTGCATGCGAAAGGTGAATGCCTTATGGGGCTGACTGTATCTGTAACGCTCCTATCAAGAAGAAAGAGAAGGCTCCTGAGTCAGAATTAGTGCACTGTGCCAGAAAGGGTCCATGTGGAGAGAATACAACAGGAAGGAAACAAACAATTTCAGTGGGACTGGTGAGTCAACCTCAATAGGAAAAGAATGATCTTCACTAGCGAAGGATAAGGAAATAAAACACATTCTGCTGAAAGGGCATCAAAATGGTTCTCATCCCTTTCTTCACACTGCTCACACCTGCACAATGCACCTGCCTTCACCAAGCACTTTGAACACCTAACCAACAGCCACAATGTCTGCGGCAAGGGCTGACTTTCCTCAATGGTAGACTGAAGGGGTCAGCTCAGCCTCCCTCCGCACAGCCTGATGGACACCAAGACTCACACTGCCTTCTAGGTGTTTCTTACCTGCTCCTGAAACACTCGCTTCTCCTCCCCTGTGCTGGGCCGCACCACATAGTCAGTTCTTCTGGAAGACAGAAAGAATTATGCATCAACTCTAAGAGCTGCCGGACCCACAGACTTGTCGTTCCTCCCCAGCACACAGAACCATGCTCCTACATCTACCCAACTACTGCAGAGCCCACTGACAGTCCCTACCAAGTAATTCCTGTTGATATTTCCAAAATTACTAGATGTTTAGAAATCCAGAAAAATACTACATGGGTGGAAAAGGACCTGACATCTTTACCTAATATTTTCAGTACTGCTGCTAGGTAAGCCCCATCTAATGGCAAAATATTCAGCCTTAGCAGAACAAAGGAAATGTCACAAATAACAAGGGTATTTTTCCTGCCTCTAAGGGAACTTCTCATTCCTATTATGTGAGCAGGCACATTCTGACACACACAGGATTAATCTCTGTGCTGGAATTTCAAAACTGAACTGCAGGCTTCGGAGTACAGCTCAGTAGCAGAGTACAGCTCAGTAGCAGAGCACATGCTAGCTTGCCCAGGACTCTGAGTTTGATCCCTAACACTGCAAAAAAATTACAAAAACATACACCTAAATTCAGAACCACAGCAGACAGGAAACATCAACATGTGACAACAGGATATAAACAACCCAAGGCCAGACATCCAGGAGCACAAACTAGGGGAGGCCCTGTCACTGACTTACAGCAACTCATAGCCTCACTCCCCAAAGTCTTTGCATAGCCAGACTAGGTGAACCGTTCGCAAGTGGAATCCCAGAAGGGCTACACATGTGAACAGTATGATCACTATAAGCAGATTGTGTCTGCTGTGAGATCCTACTACACAATTTCCTCTCGTCAACCCAATCCACGAGGAACCTACACAGCGCTCCAAAGCCTGCCACGGCAGCTGAGAGTGAACAGCCTCTTAGAAGCACTAAGGTGCATCACAGCTCCAACACACTGTGACAGTCAGCAGAAGCAAGGCAAGACTGAACCTTGGCCTCGCTGGAAAGCACTCATCACGGTATTATACTCACACCCGAGGGACAGGGGTCGTCGCATCTGAGCTGTCTTCATTTTCTTGCTGGAGAAAAGGAAAACGTTAACAGGTAAACACACTAAAGAATTTCCACTAATGCGAGGGCTCCAGTAACCCAATGAGCAAGAGCTGGTACCTTACAGAAGACCTGGTCCTTTGTCTCTAGCCACAGCTGGAACAGAGCAGCTAGCTCCTTTTCATTATCCTGGGACTGACCTGAAAAGAAGGGCAGACAGAAAGCCAGAAGATCCGAGGTGTTATTCAGGTCCACACGCTAGTGAAAGATGCTATCAGGGCCCGTAGCAGTGACCCTTTACATATACACTACCCCTCCACTGGCCGTCTGCTGGACACCACCCCCAGCTGTCCTGTAGGAAGGACAGTTACTGAGTAGCTACTGTGCTAGAGTCATCTATGAATTCAGTCTCCGTCCTCATGGAGTGCAGACTCAGGGAAGAAAGTAAGAGTAAGGCCTAGTGAGGCCTCAGAGTACTCTGCACACTGACACCGAAAGCAGCAAGAAGGTCTGAAGCAGGAAAAGAGTGACTCCCCAACCTCCCGAAGGCCCTGCGCCCTCCTCTCACATCACTCTGATCAGACCCCTACTGCAGCTCTGGCACGTGACGGTGCCTAAAGCTCCTGGCCCAGCTAGAAGCCAGTTCAGGACTCACCACCCACATGTGCTTGCGTGAGAATTGTGCTTCCAGAGATTCTGAATCACTTCACCAGGACACCGTCCTTCTTTCCCCACCACACACCACCCCAAGATCTTCTTCTATACTCTTACCTCTGGACTACCCCCTCTGCTCCTACCATGCCTTCTAGAAATGGCGCCTGACAACCTGTCATGTCCCCTGCAGCCTACTCATCTTCTTCCAACACTCCTCTACTTCCATTTGGTAACGAGGCCAGTATTCTGAGGAGCCTGAATCCTGGGGAGGCTGAATGCTCATTTCCTCACAGCCATATCCTCCAGAGTCAGGAGGCAGAGACGCCTTTCTCCTACAACCTACAGGGGCCTTCAGATACCGTATTTCTCCCCAGTTCTAGAAAATCAAATAAAAACAAAAGCCTATTCCAAAGCAGCCCAGAAATAAAGACACTTACACAGTCCATTCACTGCCAAGAATGCAGGAGAAATGCACAGCCCCTGCTAAGAGCGGCAGGAGCCCTCTCTGGAATATCCACTTTAAAGAATGAAATTAGAGTCTGTGTAACAATATCTGAAAATATCACTTAAATGAAAGCTTTAAACTTGAGGCCTGAAACTGTAAAATCTCTACAAGAAGACAGGGAAAGCTCCGTAACATTGGTCTTTGCCATCTTAATGTCCTAGGTACTTTATCACAGGGACAAAATACCCAACACCTACAAGTTGAAGGAGAAGAGGTTCATTTTGGCTCAATCTGTAGTTGCCTGGCTCCAACAGCCAGTGATCTGGGTAGCAGGAGGATGAGGAGGGAGGGCTGCCCTTCCAGGCTGGCACCCCCGTGACCACCAACCCCAACATCACATTCAGCTATAAACTCATATATAATATATAATATATATTATAATATATATAATATATATTATATATATAATATCAGGTAACTACAGATTGAGCCAAAATGAACCTTTTCTCCTTCAACTTGTGAGTGTTGGGTATTTTGTCCCTGTGATAAAGTACCTAGGACATCAAGATGAAAAAATGACCAAATGTCCATTAGTGAATGAATGGATAAGGAAAATGAGCTAGACCTAAGAGAGACACTACTCACCTTAGACAGAGGAAATTCTACCATGTCCAACAGAGATCCTCATCCCCAGTGCCTACTTCACTCGGGAACACCAGCAGACCAAGACTCCCACGGCAGACTGAAAAGCCTCTTGCTGTGCACCTGGTTCTATGCTGCCTCCTGCCATCCCTGGTTGATCCTGATGTGCACTACATCACATCTCCCCTTCTTTGGCATCCTATTGTGAACACAGCCTTACTAACAACACTTAATCTCACCCATTTAAAACAATTCCTCTCAGCTGGGGACTTAGCTCAGTGGTTCCAGCGCCTGCCTTACAAGCACAAGGGCCTGGGTTCCATCGCCTAACAACCACATACAAAATGCTGGGTGAGATGACTCACACCCACAAGCAATCAGTACCACATAACATAGTGCCAGGTGTAGTGGCTCACGCCTATAATCCCAACACTTGGGAGGCAGAGGCAGGACGACTGCTGTGAGTTTGAAGCTCACTTAGGCTACATAGTGAGCTCAGAGCCGGCCTGAATTACAAAGCGAGACCCTGCTCCCCCCCTGCAAAAAAAACATTCCTACTATTCTTCCCTCCTCCAGTTAAACCTCTGGAGGAGCTGCTCAGATTTACTGGCTCCCTAACTGGGAGTGTGCCCGTGATCAAGTGGGTCCCAGCAAAGGAGCCTTACTAGTAGCAGCTGCACATCCTCAGTACACACAAGGGGGCAGTTGACTTGCTAACTGTGTTTGCCTACAATCTTAGACTAGGCTCCATCTGCCTGAGGCCTGGCTGCTCTGCATTATAAAGCAGAGTTGAGTGATAGTAACAGAAAAAAATCTAGCCCATGTGGGCTTCAAATACTTAGTATTTGATCCTAAAAGAAACAATGTGTCAGTCTCTGCAAGCTTTCTCACCTGCCTCAATCACTGCACAGCCAGTCTGAGGACCAACTGCAGCTCTCAGACCTCAAACTTCATCACTCCCAATGGAGTCATTCCAAACTTAACTTCACCAAGACAGCATTATCCTCTCAAGCACAAGGTCCTATTCATTCTCCAGTACCAAAAAAAAAAAAAAAAAACCCTCAAGTTTTTTAAAATAAAAATTCACAAAGAGTCAAGCATGGTGGCACAGATGTATTAAATCCCAGTTACTCAGAAGCTTTAGCAGAAGGATTCCAAACTCAGGGCCACATTGGGCAACCCAGTGAATCCACATCTCAAAATAAAATTTAAAAGCCGCTGGGGAGGTGGCTCAGTGGTAGAGCACCTGACTAGCAAGAGTGAGGTCCTGATCTCTCTCTCTCTCACACACACACACACACACACACACACACTCTCTCTCTCTCTCTCTCACTCTCTCCCTCTCTCTCTCTCTCTCCTTATTCCATGTCAACAGTTTATTTTACTGAACCTTTCAAGAACAATAAAAGCCAGTAACTGCTGCCCAGTTCTTCACCCCTTTTGTCTCTGCCTTCCAAGAGCCAACCATCTCAGAGCTTTCCTTCTGTCTCTGTAGCCCCTCTTCAAATACACTGTGTTCTGCTGCCCCTTCCATGGAGTTCATCAAACCTTAGCCCTCCGCTCTCCTTTCTCCTCACCTGACACTCTCTCTAGGTGGCGGACAGCCTCATCTGTGTCCTCTACTGTGTATAGTTGGCCCTCTGTATCCACAGGTTCCACATCTGTTAATTTCAGTATGAAAACAATGCAAACTTCCTTCGTACTTTAGATTCATATTGTAATAGTTAACACTCTAAGCAAGATTTTACAAATTTAAAACAAAATAAGGACTTTGTCCTTTAAAAATAGCTTGTTTGGGGTTGTTCAGCATCTCACTGCACAACATCCTCAACAGCAAGGCCCATCTTCACTGAAGAAAAATAACTACATTACAAACTAATCTGAAACTACTGGTATGATTAATATAAATTCTGATGCAATTATAAAATATCACTGCATGGGGCCAGGGATTTAGCTCAGTGGTGTCATGCTTGGCTCACAAGTGAAAGGAACCGAGTTTGATCCCTGGTACCAAATAAAATAAATTATCCATGCAGATTGCATCGTGGCAGAAAGGCAACTACACTTCTGCTTAGGGAGTTGTGTGGGGAGGGTGTGGGATAAAGACTGCACCATAAAAGCTCAGACCTTTTTGGAGAATTCCCTCCCACAGCAAAGTGAGGCCAATCTCTTGAGCTTGAGGAGGAAAAGTCGTGATATGAATCACTTACCAAGCAATTTCCACTGTTGGGTTTTCTCTTTGAATTCAACAAATGGAGTGAAACTGGAAGGAACAGCTGCAAGAAAGAGATCACATGTTCAGGCCACACAGGCCAGCAAGCGCTGAACTCGGAACAGCCCTGCCTCTGCGCTGAGAGAGCTTTTCAGTATCTCATGGCGCAGCAGGACAGGAGAGACATCAAGGGTACAGTAGGACACATTGACCAAAAGAGCACAGCTGCCATTTACTGTTACGAACTAAGCAAAAGAAGAAAAACAAATGTGGGGATCTCCCATAAACATCCTTACCTCGGCTTTCTCCAGCGAGATACTGCAGGGCAGGCAGCACCAACTCGGCCCAGTTGGGGGCTACAGAAAACCAGCTGTTGAGGGAGCTGGCTGGCGAGGACTGCCAGTCCAACACACGTTCCTCCAGCTGAGGGAGAGGAAAGGCAGGACCTAGTGAGGTTTCTCTTTGACATCAGCACCCGGGGTGTGCCACAGCAAGCTGGGTACATGTATCTGGCTGGGTACATGTATCTGGTCTGCACCACTCCCAGAGCAAGCTAGCTGTGGAGCCTGGACTCTGCAGGATGGCTTCTCAAGCTAAGGACCATCAAAAATGTTGACAATGTCAAACTTTTCCTACATATCAGACTTTTCTAGAATTCTTACCATAGGAAGGCTAGCCTGATTTTCCAGCAGTAGGATCTCTAACAGAAGAGAGAAAAAACTCGAAGATATCTCATTGATTCCAAGGCAAGGTTTAAGATCTTCCAGGGGCCTGTGGAAAGAGGAAAACATAAAAACAACTAAAGACCAAGAATACATTGTAGATCAGTTCAGGTCCTCTGAGGCCCTGGTCACTCTACGAAAGGGGGATACACCACATTTCCCAGCTGGGTCCCTGGCAGTGCTGGCACGTTCACACACTCACAGCCACCTCACACAGCCGAGGGACTGAACATCCCTCTGTCTGGCCACCCGCTTTGCTGCACACTTACTCCTCCTTTATAGCAGGTATGGCCAGTGGGGACGGGGCCTGTGAGAGCGGAGGAACCCCTTCAGTACTGCTCAGAGGCTCAGCCAAATCCTCCGCCTCGGATTTGATTAGCTTTATTTTCTTCTTCTTCCTTTCCTCTTTTTCCCTGGACTTTTTTTTAAGGACAGCCAAATCATATAAGGCTGGGAAATAAAACAAACACAAGTCACAAAACTGCATCTTCTAGTCAGAAAATAAGTCTTACCTATACACCTTTTCCCAAAGCCTCCCAAAGACAGAAAAGTCTCAAGTCTCATAGTAAGACACACAGGTTTTAAACCTAACTCAGTGAGTGATTACAGTTCAATTTTAACATCATCTAATGATAGACTGTACTGACTTTAAATTCGTAAACGCAGAAATAAAACAAAGGTGATCAGCATAAGGAGACTATCATTTCATCTACTTTAGCCTCAAGGAGGCAGTCTCGTAACATTTAACAGCAAAGCAGGGGCTGAGCAGCAATCGACAGTCTAGTTTTACCTGCTAGAGAGCCCTTCTTGCCAGCATTGACTCGAGTCATGATGTCACTGAGGGTCAGGTCCCCTGTTAAAAGGTCCGGGTGATCCTAGAGGTGACAGAGATTCAGTCATGAGGCCAAAAGAAACAGCAAAGGCTAACAATGACTACCAATTTACCTGACAGACCTGACTCCTGCCAGCTCCCTGAGGAAGCATGCTAAATTATGAAACGCAGAAATAAAAACTACTGCTCACTGGAATGGCACACAGGGAAATTCAGGGTCAAGGTCCTGCTGCATTGTGTTTACAACTCATACAGCTCTTCTGCATTCCTTATCCCACATGCTCTTCAGGCTAATTTTGTTGTATTTTACCATTTACCACGTCTAGGAATCAAAGAAGCTAAAGGAACTGCACAATCCTGCAGAGAGTGGAAAGATGGTGAGAACTCAGCTCACTCCCAGCGTGGGCCTCTCCCCGTCCTGCCGCTCTGCTGCAGATACAGTGCCCTTTCTCTACTCTACTCTTTGCCTTGGCACCACCTCTACTCAGTGGAATGGCATACAGAACAAGGACAAAGAGGGGAGAGCACAGGCTAACTCCGTCCTGGCACTTACTAGTTACAGAACCAAGGACAAGCTGCTTCAGCTCTCTGGCACTGGGGAACACAGAAGTCATGATGCACGCATACACCAAGAGGTGGCACAGCAAAGGCTGCGCTACACAACACTGAGCAGCACTACAGAACCGCAGCATTGGCCACCTTCCATCCTTAATGCTAACTAGCCTGGGTTGCTCCTGATCCTGAGAGCGACAAAGAAGTACGAGTAAGGTGGGGACAGCCGGCATCTCCCTGCACCGCCAGGCAGCACTCAAACCAGGAGTGGCCACTCATCCGATCTTACTGGTTGATGTTTCCGCTTCTCGTGGTGCTTCTTTAACATTATCTTCAGGTCACTGTCACCAAGTTCTATTTTATCTGAGAGAAAATGAACCAAACCACATGGACTAGGTCATTTGCGGCAACAATGCTTAATTTAAATCTTTCTGGTCACTTGTGACACCCTTAGGCAAAATATTCCTGAGTTTTCCTCCTGAGCCCTGGGTACTAAAAGCAGCAAAAATCTTCAGTTGCACACTCGGAGTTCCGTTTTTCTATACACCAAAAAATTACTTCAGTTACTCAGCTGGTCTAAACACACAGTAAAGTTTCTTTACCTTGTTCTTTCATGCCGATTCAAACACAAATTATTTTCAAATTTCACAAACATTCTGAGGAATTACTATGGCTTTGGTTATCCCTTTTGTTCCATTATAGGAATTCTCCCCTATGTTGCTACTTTAAGATTTTTTCTTTTTTTAAAGTTTTTTGAGACAGCGTCTCGCTTTGTAGTTCAGGCTGTCTCTGAGCTCAGCCTCAAACTTGGCAATCTTCCTGTCTCTGCCTCTTGAGTGAGCGCTAGGATTACACCCCATCAAAAACTGAGCACTGGAAATGAAAAGATACTTCTCAGATGAAGTAATAACTAATGGCCAATAAAAAGATAAAAATATTCAACATGGCTGGCATTTGAGAAACACAAAACACTGAGTTTCCACAACTCCAGCAAGAATGCCTATCTTCAAGAATCAAATAACAGGGCCAGGGATTTAGGTCAGTGGTTTTGTTGCCTGCCATGCAAGTGCAAAGGCCAAGGTTGATCCCCAGTAACCACATACAACAATGCTGGGCGTATAGACTCATGCCCACCAGCCATCAGAACCACATACCACAGTGCCGGGCGTGGTGGCTCACGCCTGTAACCGCAGCACTCTGAAAGCAGAGGCAGGAAGATTGCTGTGAGTTCAAGCCTAAGCTGAGAGCCAGCCTAAACTATAAAAGAAAGACTCTGTCTCAAAAAAAAAAAAAAGAATTAAATAACAGCCAGACATGGTGGTGCATGCCTGTAAACCCAGCACTCTGGAGGCAGAGACAGGAGTACTGCTATGAGTTTGAAGCCGGCCTGCTATAAGGGCCAGCCTGAACCACACAATATGACACTGTCTCCAAAAACAAAAACTAAAAATAATAATTTTTCTATACTCCCTTTTAAAAAAAATATCAAATAAGTACCGGGCGTGGTGGCTCACGCCTGTAATCCCAGCACTCGGGAGGCAGAGGCAGGAGGATTGTGATGTGAGTTCGAGGCTGAGCTCAGGGCCAGCCTGAACTACAAAGCGAGACCCTGTCTCAAAAAACCTAAAAAAAAAAAAAAAAAAAAAAAAAAAAAATCAAATAACAATGGTGAAGAGGCTGCAGGGGAAAAAGAAGGTACAATCTGTATGGAGTCTATACTGGGGCACAATCAGTGTGGAGTTTCCTCAAAACACTAAAAACTGAAATTCCACTGACCTAGCTATTCCTTCCTGAAACAGTACAAGCACCATGTTACTGGACATTGATGTCTGCACCCTCATATTCTCAGCAGTACAATGTATAACTGCTAAATCTTAAAAGCAGCCTCTATATCTAGCAACAGATAAATAGATAAAGAAAATGTGGTACTTGAACACAACAGTTTACTACTCTGCCATACAGGATAAACGAATCAAATGCAGGAAAACAGACATATCATGAGACCTTAAATTTAAGGGAAGTAAATCAGACACACCAGCTTAAATATGATATGTTTTATCTTACAGGAGAAACCCAATATGCAAGTAAAGCATAAAATGAAAGATAATAGGGAGTAAGGAGATATAGCTTTCTCAAATATGAAGGGGATGCAGAGAAGTAGGGAGGGAAGGAGGTGAAACAGATGAAAGAAGAATTAAAATGTGTAATGTAAATGTGCCAGGCCCCATGAGGAAGATAATCAGTATGTATTGCAAGCATGTACTAATAAAAAGTAAAAACTGAAAAAAAAGGCCAATAGGCCTATCTATAGATGTAAAGAGATGGAATAACACAAAAACTTCCCCGTGGGCCAGGGATTTAGCTCAGTTGTTCCGGCACTTGCCTTTTAAGTGCAAGGGTCCAGGTTCGATCCCACATGGAGACTCACGCCCACCAGCAATTAGTACCACACACCACAATGCGGGGCATGGTGGCTCACGCCTGTGAGGCAGAGGCAGGAGGATTGCTGAGTTGGAGGCTTTGCCTGGAGTACAGAGTGAGCTCAGGACCAGCCTGAATTACAAAGCGAGACCCTGTCTCAAAAAAAAAAATCTTCCCCTAATCACCTCATTCTAAAGAACATGGCTTTCTTCCTGGCAGGTAAGAAAAGAATCTGGTCCTTACTGCCCTCAAAGGGAGATTTTACTCCTACAGTGCTGTTTCCCAGAATGGTGATGGTGCCAGCTCAGTTCTCACCTGCAGTTTTCATATCCATGGTGCAAAGTGTGGGCACCACCCGCAGGGGCACCGCAGGACTAGGAGAACGTGCTGGAGAGCTCGGAAGCCATGAGCTGAGATCTTCAAAAGAAAATTTTTCTTGTAAATCCAACGTGGCTGTGGACTCCAATAGGGGAGATTGGGTAAGTGGCCATTTAGGTTCAACAGGGCTAAGCCAACAACATGGAGGCCAGGGTTCCACACTCCTTTCTGACCCTTCCCCAGGCGAGCTGGAGCACACTTAGGTCATTTAAACGGCTCCTCCAGGAAGAGAGACTTCAACAGAGTGATGGGGTCGCACTGCAGCAGGCCAACAGTCACTACTACTCTCCTGTAAGGGGAAAAGCAGTTCTCTCAAGTGGCACAATGGGACCAGCGGCCTACTGTGGAGAGACCCTGGCCCGCAGGGATTTGTCCAAGATGTGCTCATGAAACTCAAGTGCCGCATGAGCACAGGGGTACCGGGGGCATGAACTCAGTCCCACCTAACAGCGATGTCTAGGGACTCAGAGACCTAGGTCTAACGAGCCCCCCTCTCCACCCCAGACCACTCAGGCGCTACTCAGGGGACAAGTGGCTACCTCTGGCTCCAATAACCCAGCTGCCCCAAGGGGCCAAGGACACTCACCCTCTTCATCAGAGGACAGAGCTGTGTCACCACACTCCTCCTTCACTTCTCTCAACACCTTCAAATAGCGCTGCTGGGTCCGCCACTCCCGCTCCTCAGGGCTGCGGGATGGTGAAGGGCGCTTCTGCCAAAAGGGAAGGGCTGGGCCACTCCTTCGAGCCATCTCCAGCAGATCCTAGAAAGGTAGGTGACAGTGTGGGTGTGGTGTGTATATGTGTCATCAGAAAGCTTGCTCAGGACTGACATGCTCTGTATTCTGCATTTTAATCTCAATAGCAAAGAAACTCAACTCCCTCCCTCCAGACCACAAAGATGCATATGTAGGATTGCATGCAAATAAAAGGGCCTATCCTGATTATAGAGTCAGCATATTTTATCCAAAATTCTGAGATGTGAAATATTAAAAAATCCAAAACTTTACCAGTACAAGTTCTCAGCTTACAGTAAGTACCATTCTGGGGAGAACATTTGTAAGTCAGATTCATTCCTAAATCTGACAAAGTCCTATACATCTTTGACACAAATGTACAATGTAAAGCATAAAAAAAGAAACACAAAAATACTGTAAATCAACTAATTTTACTTTTACAGTTACCTGAAGGGGTGGTGAAGGGCAGTACAACTGTAAGTAAACTATAATCTCTCATCTCAATCGTTTTCTCTCCATGGTTGCTGCTTTGCATTCCTAGCATCCCCTCCACATCCCATGTCCTCTCACTTCTGGATACCTGGGCTCTGACTGAGCACTGTACTGCTGTACACTACCTCACTGGATGGTAAGGACACAGCAATAGGACTATGACAGTGTCCATGAGACACATGAGCTACTTCTGTGATCTTTTCACATGTATGAATGTCTGAAGTGTGAGGTCAACTCGTATCTGTAAAAGTTTACCACTTAAATGTTCATAGGTCAGGGACCTACTGTACCAACGTAACACCACAGTAGAAAATTCCACACCTGACTTCATGCTAACAAGTTGAAGTCAAAACACAAGCACATTTAAAAGTATGTAAAACTCATTTAGGCAATATATATAAGATGCAAGTGAAATATAAATAAATATTGTGTCTGCACTTGGGTTCTATCCCCAAGATATTTTATTAAATGTATGCAATATTCCACAATTTGGAAAAAACCTAAAAATCTGAAATACTTCTGGCTCCAAGCATTTCAGATAAGGAAGAGTATTACAGTACCTGAATGAGTTGCTCCAAAAAGAATGCCTACTATACTAGACAACCGAGCACTGCACTACTCCACTGAAACGTTAAGAACTCAGGACACTTGCCTGTTAGGATTATCGGCTGGAAGACATCAAAGCTTTATGTGCTATGTGCACATCACAGAATGCAGAGGCATGTGTACACCTGGACGTCAATTTCAGAGCATTCTACTTTTTCTCAATAACTTCTAATAGGTTTTAAACTCATATGTTATCTTGGTAAGTTTTTTGGTGTTTGCTTGGTATGATACTGGCAATAGAACTTGGGGCCTTATACATGCCAGGCTTTAGGAAGCCTTTCTTTTCATGTTTTAACATTTCTGAAATCTTAAAATTGATTATAAAACAAAAAGACATCATGTAATGGGCAAAATGTTTATCTTTCTAGTGTTTTTTGTGTTTTTCCTCTACTTCTTAAAGTCATGACACTCGTGAGTTCACTGTCCTCCTTTTTCTCCAGTCCCAGCATTACTTACACTCCGGGAAGCAAGAATATGCTTCAAGAGCCGATGGAAATACTGCTGCTGTGAGTTGAGGTATCGCTTGTACTGTGACTTGAAGCATAGCTGCCGGTACTTGACCACCTCAGGGTTAAAGTATCCATCTTAAAAAAAAGATACAGCAATAATGTCAACATATATTCAACATTTAAGGTGTGTTTGTAGCACAGAACTAAATAGAGAGTGAATATAAGAATTAGGAAAGAGAACAAAAAATAAAAGAATGCTTACTCACTGTAATAACCATAATAAAACTAGAACTGAAATGCAGAGTGAAATATACAGAAATCTCTGCTTTGACATTCCTTGTCCTCATCCTCATCAGGCTACCATATTATTTGGGGGAAGCTTGTACCCTTACAAGACCCTTCTTAATCCGAAGAGTTTCCTAAGGAGCTGCCAGCTGAGACCCCAGATTGGGTGAAACAGATCTCTGCCAACCACAAAGGAGAATTTCTCTTTAATATTCCATTAAAAGAGAAAATGCATTCTTGTATTCCCAGGTAGTTGGAAGGCAAGAGGATTACCTGAGCCCAGGAGTTGAGGACCAGCCTGGGAAACATACTGAGACCCTGTCTCTTAAAAATTTAACAACTAAAAAACAGGGTTAGGGTATGACCCAATGGCAGAGTACTTGCCTAGCATGCAAGAGGCACTGTGTTCAATCCCCACACCACAAAGGAGGGGAGTGTGCTAACTTTAAATCTTTAAGATGAGACAGTAAAGGAACGCAGGCATCTCTGTAGTCACAGCTGTGGCCAGCACCACTTAACCAAGCAGCCATACATGGCATCACCTACGGTGGAAAACTGACACCATGCGCCTGAGGTGGCACAGTGGGAAGTGTGCTTCCCAGACAGTATCCTCACCAGAGGTGCTAGATACAAATCTAACCACAGAGCCTAGGAAGACAAATTCCCAGAAAGTAGCGTATTTCAAAGATCAAGTGCTGTGGGTACTGAAAAAATACCAGCGTCTAGACAGACAACAAAAAAGGGTGAGGACAGTCAATTCCCAGAGCTAGAAAGACCTGAAACCCCAACATGGTGTGAATCCTTAACAGACCCTGTGCTTTAACAGCAGCTTACAAAGGACATTTCAAAAATTAAGAAACTTTCAATATGGAGTATTCTGTGATATTTGTTCAATGTTAAAATGTCATGGGCTAGACAACTGGAATATATTCATGTGGGAGAATTCTTTGGTAGAGATATACAGACTGAAAGGCTTGGTGTTGAAACAGCATCATTCCTGTAGCAGAAAAAAAGTAAATGGCAAATTCATTTTTGAAACTTTTAGACTACACATTAAGAGCACTTTTGGGATTCTGGGACTGTTCTGTGTCTTATTCTTCTGGGTGGTGGTTACACAGATAAGTTCGTATTAGGTATTTTCTATTTATGTAAATAAAATTTTCTTTAAAAAATAATATTGTAGTAGTGCCAGGCGTGGTGGGTCATGCCTGTAATCCCAGCACTCGGGAGGCAAAGGCAGGAGGATTGCTGAGTCAGAGGCTGAGTTCAGGACCAGCCTGAACTACAAAGCGAGACCCTGTCTGAAAAAAAAACAAAACTAATAATAATAATATTGTAGGAAGCAAAGGATTACCCAAAAGCACTCTGGGTTGACTTAGCCTTCTGTACATGAGAATGACTAATCATCTAATTTTAATCATTAATTTTTGTTTTAAAACAAAAAATGGTACATCCACATACACAAATGTGTCCCCACCCTTCACCCTACCAAAAACAGACAGCTGAGCTACAGACCTCGGAAGAGCTTCTGGGCAATGTGCAAAGGGTTTCCAAAGCGGAAGTTTTCTCCACTGAACAGGGCCAGGATGAGTTCATTCTGCTGTTCCGTGCTGTCTGTGGGAAAGTGAGGCAGAAACTGCTGGAGATGTTTACGCTGAGAGTCACTTAGTACTTCCTGCCATGTTGAGAGGCTGACAACATCAAAGAATATCTCAGGCTGGGAGAATTTAGGGAAAAAGTAAACAACAGAAAAATAAGTTTTTAAGTTTGTGTGCATGTTCATGGGAAGATTTTTATATACATATGTGCATATATATATATATATATATATATATGGTAAGCTTTGTTTTATAAATATATAACAGATATATATACATATTAGAAATAATATATATATATAATTGAAAGCTTACCTCTTATCTTTTCTAAGAACACAGTACAACGGCTTTCGAGACATTCACACTGGTGGTGTAACTGGCACTCCATTTTAAACAGACTAAAATTTGCAATGATATTCACTCAATTCTCAAACTTAAGAGATGGAGGTTGACATGTAAATCCCAATCTTATATCCAACAGCAAATAATAACCCACAGGAAAATTATTTCAGTAGAGAGAATCTCATTTGGAAAACATTTATCCACAAGAGTATGATGGCAAGCATCTAATGTCACTTCAAAGTGAGCCACAAAAGAGGATGAACACGGGGAAAGAACTTGAACTGAGGATCTGCTAGGAGCAAGGGCGGCAGGATGGAGTTGGAGTATAAACTCACTGTTACACCCTGGCTATGTATGTGCGAAGCGCTCTAAGCTGGACAGGCACACACGCTGAGAGGAGAGGAAGGAGGACAAGCAAGTGATGTTTTGCAGTGTGAGAAGAATGTGTTCAGAGGCAGGGAAGGACCCTCGGAGCTGGAAGTTTAAGGTAAGCCAAAGAGATAAGGAAAGGGGGAAAAGATGCTGGGAGTTAGAAATGTACAGCAAAACTATAAATACGAAGAAGGAAAGGACAGCAGGCACATATGGAAGAAGGGAGAGAAAGATGGAAGAAGGATGTACAAGGGCTTCTACGGTATTGATGTTACCACCTTAGGCAGGGGCTACATGCATGTTTCTACCTTGTTTTTTTTTTTTTGTTTTTTTTGTTGTTGTTGTTGTTTTTAATGTGTGTATTTCTGTTGGGTTTTTTCTTTTTTGGATTTGAGATCTTTTTTTTTTTTTTTAGGTTTTTTGAGACAGGGTCTCGCTTTGTGGTTCAGGCTGGCCCTCAGCTCAGCCTCAAACTCACATCACAATCCTCCTGCCTCTGCCTCCCGAGTGCTGGGATTACAGGCGTGAGCCACCACGCCCGGCACTGTGGTATGTGATACTGGTTGCTGCTGGGTGTGGGTCTCCACACCCAGTATTGTTATGTGGTTACCAGGGAATCGAACCCGGGCCCTTGCGCTTGCAAGACAAGCGCCGGAACCACTGAGCTAACTCCCCGGCCCGGATTTGAGGTCTTTTTTTGAGATGAGTACCTCACTGTATTTCCTAGGCTGATGTTGAACCTGTGAGCTCCCATCTCAGCCCCCTGAGTAGTTTAAATTAAAGGCACAGACCACAATGTTTGGCTCGTATACATGTCCTACTGTTGCTTAAAGTGAATACACATAGTCTGCCAAAAATGTACACACACTTCAACAGTTTTCTGTACCAATAAATGTCTGGAAGCTAATCATCACCACTTTGAGCAACTCTTAGTGAGACTAAAAGTAACTTGTATTAAGCTCAAGTTTTCTCAGTAAATTTAGTGTTAAAATATTTAAACAAGTTTTTCTTTTCCTGATGCATACATTTTCTTGGCAGGCTCTGTACATGCATGCTGTGTGCTCTTTTTAGTGAGTGAAGCTCAGGTAGTGCCTGGCTAGAGAAAGGACAGAGAGGGTGTAAGAGGCAGGGGCCAGCAGAGAAGCACTGGAGTTGTAAACTGTTGAACAATTAATCCTAAGCACAAAGAAAGCCACTTGAAGAATTTAAGCAGGAAACTACAGGAGATCCAACTAGCATCTGAGTAAAATGATATAGAGAGTAACTCAGACTCCATGTCCCAGACCCCACCCTCCAAACCTACTTTTGCATTCCATTTTGTTTCTAGCATCTACCTCAGTTTCTGGCACAGGCCAGGTACTTAGGTTTTGTTTTGTTTTATGCTGACTAAATGAATGACATACAGATCTTCTTGTAAGAGTATTCAAAGAAAATATGGATAGGCCTGGGCAGCATGACTAGACTTCATCTAAAAAAAAAATTAACCAAATAAAAGATAGTAAATATACACACACAACTAAAGTACAATTGTTACTGCAGGGGGGAGGATCAGAGAAGCACACAATGGTGGATTCCATTTTACCTACAATGTTTGGCGTATTATTAAAATAAAAATTTAAAAATATATAATAAAAAATATATATAATAAAAAAATAAAAATAAAGAATCCAAACAAATACAACTAAATGAAATTATAACCTAAAGCAAGGTGATGCACAAGTGATTATTACAGTTTACATTTACTTCTATGTTCCAAGCACAGTGATTCAATGTTTTCACATATACAGTGCCTTGCACATAAGCACTTAATAAACGGCCACCACATTCAGAACAATGACTACACATCTCACTTGTGGAAGCAGTCAAAGGCATCCTATCTCAGGACACACACTATTATTTGACGGGAGGGTTACCTTGAGATAGAGTTAGTATGTCAGGGTTTTGTTTAAATATTTATAACAGGGTAACCATTTTAAAGTAACACATACATAATTCTATTCTTAAAATATACAATTTTTTATGGGCCGGGGATACAGCTCAGTGGTTCCAGCACCTGTCTTGCAAGTGCAAGGACCCGGGTTCGAACCCTGGTAACCACATAACAATACTGGGCGTGGAGACTCACCCCAGCAGCAACCAGTACCACATACCACAGTGCCGGGCATGGTGGCTCACGCCTGTCATCCCAGCACTTGGGAGGCAGAGGCAGGAGGATTGCTGTGATGTGAGTTTGAGGCTGAGCTCAGGGCCAGCCTGAACCACAAAAGCGAGACCCTGTCTCCAAAAAAAAAAAAAAAAATACAATTTTTTAAATTATGAGAATTATCTTGTTAAAAATAGCCTACATCATATTATCAAGTTATTCTGCTGTTATTAAACAGAAAACTGTGGCTTTTCTTTAATCAGAATACTGAACAGATCTTTCATCTAAAAAAAAAAAGTAATCACTCTACCTGTATTTTTTAAAAAAAGAGTAAGAATCACAAGAGACTGAAAACTTGCAGAGTAGGAATGGTTCTATTCAGGGGCAGCTGGCAGAAGGGCAAGGTTTGTAACACTGCTACTTACATCCTCCAGAAGGTCTTCAGGCAGGCTCACCCTAGTGCCTCCCAACAGACAGTCCTCCATGATCCTGGCACCGTGGCCATCTCCACATGGACCAAGCTCCAGGGGATCCGTCAGCATATGATCCAAGGAATCCATTGCTGTTTCCCCACCAGTACTCTAGACAAATATATACATTTTGAGGCACAAAGAAGAAACCCCAGTAATGTGGTAGATGCTAATACTCTTCCAGAAAATATTCAACCTCAAATCTAGTCTTACCTTTCTACTCTAAGGTAAGCCTTTCTATCTTAATAAGATTTGGCTCCCCTTCCTTTTCACACTGCATTCTCAGTGGAATTTTCCAGTCTTTCCCAGTAGGGTTCTTTTCTCAAAATTACTTATACTCTCATTTTACAGAAGCATAAAACAAAACTCAGAAACTAACTGATAAGCATATCAATCCACAACTTTAAGTTCTCAGGTCAATAATCTCTCTGGTATCAAATAATTTCTTTTAATAGTTGTTGCTTTAGCAATTAATTGTTAGAAAGTTGGCCAGAAATTCACAAAAAAATTAGTAAAGCTCAGATTTAACAGTAACTTCACAAAAACCTTCCGAGTACCAGACCTTTCATACACTTCATGTAATTCTTAAAAGTGCCCTTACTACACCTGTTCTACAGATAATAAAACTGAGGATCAAGGAAGGTAAGTAGCTATGGGGCACACCTGTGATCCCAGCACTCAGGAGGCTGAGAGGAGCACTGCCACGAGTTCAAGGCCAGCCTGGGCCATACAGTGAATTCAAGGTCAGCAGGCATTACAAAGCAAGACCCTGTCTCAAAAACAACATCATAAAATACAGATAGTTGATAAGCTCGCCTGACCCTAAAGGCAGTATTGAAACTCAGCTCTGCTTGTCTGCAAGTCCCTGTTCTTAATATTATACTATAACTCTTCCATCAATTCTCAATTGAAGTCATATAAAGAAATATTCTTAATATGTCTTTATGCATCTACATAAACTCCTGAGGCTCCAAGTGCCTGACCACAACAACCAGTAAAGTTAGGAGCCAGTTAAGTTAGGTCATCGATCTGATCTTTACAACCACATAAACTGCTATTTTTCTTCTTCCTATAACAACCCAACACTGCTGGCCACTGTTAGAGAAGTGCATCCTGAAACATTTTCATAGTGCATTCCACAAAGCTGCTGTCTGGAAGCAGGTGTACAGCGGAGATGAAGACAGAAGACTGCATCAAGATCACAAGAAGCCTGAATTCTCTACAAACATTTCCTATATCCTTTCTCATTAGCTTCTCATCCTACTAAATGGACCAGCAAACACACTAAAACAGAAAAACAATGAACTCGGTCAAAAAACTAGACTTCTACTCTAGTTGGTTCTTGATTCTTTCTGACAACCCACAGATCTTATCTCAATAGGTGTCAATTTATTTATTATTATATATTTATTTATACAATAAAGCTGAGGTAGACCAAGTCCTCCCTACTGTTAATTCCAATCACGGAATCTTGCAACAAATCTTCCAAAACTTTTCTCTCATAAAATGCATACCTGTAATACACCAAAATGAATACTTTTCGGGGAAATTATGGCAAGTTCTCTTGAAGAAATTTCAGATGTAGGTAAAGATAAGGCATTAATAGACTAGTATCAGATCAAGGTAGCTGGGTAGACCCCAATCATGGGTGCCCACACTTTTCAGCACATGGCATGAAAAGGGCGTCCTGAACCACGTCTGGTGACTAAGTAACTTAAGCAGATAAGGAGCAGAAGGGCGTGAGATGCCGAATTTCATCTTTAAAACAGGTAAAAACAAACACAGAAGCAACCTGATGCTTAAAGTCTGCTTAACAGAACTGGCACCGGAACAGACCAACAACTGCAAAGTCAGTACGGACACAAGGTGCACAACTTGTTCACAAGTTTCTTCAGTTACAGCAAGTATCTTGTTTAATTTATTCCAGTGACATGCTTGACTGTGCTACTATTCAGAACAGGATTTCTAAATGCAAAAAGCAAGCAGGGAGCTGGAACTCCGGAAGCCCTGGATTCTAAGCCTTGGAGAGTCCTGACGTCCTCGCTAGACCACAGAGCCGTCTCCAGAGGCCCTTCCAGCACCTCGCCTAACCCTCCTCCCGAGACGCCCAGCACCAACGCAGCCAGGAGGGCGTCCCCGCCCCTCCCCCACGCGTGCCTAACCCTAACCTTCACCCACCGGGGCCGCTGCCCCCACGCCGGCTCCCTGCCCCACGCTCACCGGGCCGGCCACCGCCGGGGCTCACTTTCTCCCTCCATCATCGGCCACTCGGTAGCCCTCCACTGCCCCCGACTCCCACTCACCTGGACCGCGGAAGCGGGTCTCCAGGCCCACTGCGCCTCCCTGGCCACGGGCTCCCCGACGCGCTCGCTCCCGAAGGCGTCCGGGTGCGTGCGCGCTCGGAGCTCCGGCGGCGGAAGGGGCGGGGCCTCTGTGGGGCGGGGCCTGGAGGCGGGGTTACGCGCTTCCCGGAGCTGAGTAGGTGGTCGTGTATCGCCCCGGTTGTTGCAGGCGCCTCACCTGGTTTAGGAGCTTCGAGAGTGCCAAACGGTTTGGTTTTGTCTGCAGGCCACAAATCCTGCCTGGGGATGGAACGTTTACCGGGAGCATCCCCGGCCCCAGGCATTTTGCTAATCACTTTCGCCTTTTTCGCTGCTGCAGCCCCAGGCGTTTTGCAGGAAGTGCCCATTTCACTGCCAAGGAAATCGCGGCTTCTGGAGGTTCAGTGAACCTTCCGAAAGGTTGCCGGGAATGACACTCTCAGCTTTCTGGGAGGATGAGACAGGAGAGTCACAAATTCAGATCCAGCTGGGGCAATACAGTGATTTCGCAAAATTCTGTCTCAAAGTAAAAATAGAAAGAAAAAAGAGAGTTGGGAGTGCAGCTTAGTGAAAAGTCCTGGGTTCCGGATTCAAGCCTGAGAAAAAAAATTATTTAATGCAGTTTCGATTCATTGCCAAATGTAGCACAAAGATCGGACCCTTCTCTCAGGCATGGTGACACTGAGAAAGAAGGCCAGCTGGGGCTACATAATGAGGTAAGGCTATAAAGACTCTGTCTCCAAAAAATTTTTTTAAATCAGGAATTTCCCATATCCTCCTTGAGTTCATATCCTCCTTCCTATATCCTTCTATCTCCTCCCCTCATCAAAATCCTCCACCAGAGTGGTGCAATTCATAAAACTGATGAACTTACACTTTCCCTCATTGTTACCCACCATTACAGTATTACATAGTTTGACTGCCCTAAAAAACTCTGTGCTTTCTGTCCTCTGTTTCACTGTTTCACTTTGTTTCGTTTTGGTACTGGAGATTGAACCTGGGCCTTTATACTGAGCTACAACCCAGCCCTTTTTACTTTGAGATAGGATCTCAGTAAATTGCTGAATTGCCTAGACTGAGCTTGAACTTGTCATGCTCCTGCTTCAGCCTCCCAGAGTGCTGGGATGACAAGTGTGCTCCCCAACCCCCAGCTACTTCTGATATTCTACTGTCTCCATAGTTTTACCTTACTCAGAAGGTCAAATAGTTGGAACTATTCTATATGCAGTTTTTCTTTCTTTTCTTTTTTTTTAAATTCAGGGAAAGTCACTTGGAAATTTTGCAAGAACATCTCTAAAGTCCAAAACTCCATCACCCACTTCTACATTGATGATTCTCCATAAAGTTACGCAGCTTCCCCCCGAAAGTATAGTTTCCTAGCTCCTGGAGACGCGGAAATCAACAAAATGGCCACTGCAACCCATGGACTCCCAGAATCACAGAGTTAGAGAGCAAGGCACCTTAGTGACCCTTGGTCCCAACTCTTTCCCTTCACAGGGCTGTAGAGAGCTGACACAGGTGACGGAGTGATAGAGCAAAGCCCTGGGCTCCACTCGTCTCTCCTCCACGTTCTTTGCCTTTCCACCCACCTTCTACACACCCGCCCACCAGAGTTCATTTTCTTTAGATCTGTTTCCTCTAGTTCCATTTATTCTAAATTAATGTCTGGCCCTTTGGAAATCCAAGCACCTTTGTCTGGCAAGGACATGTCCTTTACTTCATTTATATCTTCAGTAGGAGGTCTGCATGTGTGATAGTTGTATTTACCCTCCTTTTCTATTGCAGTATCTGGGGGAGGGCAAGGAGAGCATGGTGACTTCCCGCATATATAATATTATACATTTATCCCCAGTTGCTTTCTAAACTGATATGTGGGGGGTATTGCCTTTTTTCACTTTGTAGTATCCATTTAGTTCCCTTTTACGGAAAAATCATTTCTCTGTGGCAATGAATAATCTCCATTGCCTGGGTGCACCGCAGTTCACGCACTTGCCTCAGTGTTACAGTTGAGGAGAAAATTAGTCCAGGTTCTTGTATACCACGAGGAAGGAATACACCTCGGCATTTGTAGTAAGTAGCTACATTTATTGAAGATCATGGGATGGTAGCAATAGGAACTGGCAGAAAGGCAAAGAAAAAAAGGAGAAGGAAGTGGAACTCGAGGTGGCAGGTGAAACTGCCGCTGGTGGTGGTGAAGTTCTTGTGAAGGAGCTTGGGTGGCGTTGTTGACGTGTGAGCGGGTGTGCTCAGGGCTGGTGTGTCCACTCATGGACTCCTGGCTGCACTGGCCTCAGGAAAAGGAGCCCTCGATTAACTCAGGCTTCCAGGGTTTAAATGGTCAAACACCTCTAACTCCAGGTGCCTCCCATTATACTCAGACACCTCCGACGCCACAGCCCTCGTGTTTCCCTTCTCACTGGTGGAGACAACCTGCTGCTTCAAGAATTGAGACCTCTCAAGCTTAACAGGGATATTTTGGGAGTGGTGTTATGTCTACAGCTGGATGAATGGAAGAGAGTGGCTTCTTTGACTTTGCTGGACAAGTTTTCTGACTACTTGTATGTGTGATTGCTTCCAGCATTTGACAGTAACAGATAAGGATGCTATAAATGCCCATATGCAGGTTTTTCTGTGGGCAAAATAAATTTTCCAAACCTTTGTGTAAATACCAGGGAGGGTAATTGCTAGGACGTGTGGAAAAAGAGTATGACTACTTATATAAGAAACTACCAAGCTGCCTTGCAAAGTGGCTATTCCATTTTGCATTCCCACTTGTAAGTAGCAAACGAGAGTTCCTGTTTCTCCACATTCTTGCTTGCATTTTGTGTTGTCATTATACTAGACATTGGACATTCTAATAGCTCTGAAGTGGTATCTAATATTGTTTTAATTTCACAAGATGACATAAAATGTAAACATCTTTTTATATACTTCACGTCAGATAGATTTTTTTTTTTTTTTTTGCTAAGGTGTCTTTGGTCCACTTTGTAGAAGAACTAGTTATTTTATTATTGAGTCTAAATGTTCTTTGTATATTCAGATCATGTATACCCACATATTTCATTGTCAGAGTGCTAATGTACATGAAGTTGTTTTTTAGTTTCCTCTTACTTATGCATAGCTGGTATTTAAGACTTACATGTGAACTTTTTAACCTTACAACATTGTTATAACTGCTTCTTCCTTCCATGACTTCTTTTTTATTCTTTTCAGTTTTCATAGTAAACAATGATGTTATCCATTACTTTTTCTTTGCCAGTCTGTATGTCTCTTATATCTTTTTCCTGTCTGAATTATATGGTACAATGTTGAAAATCAGTTGAGAGTGCACGGGCTTTCTTTGTTCTTGATCTAAGAAAGTGAGGAAGTTGCAAGTTTCTCACCCTGAGTATGATGTTTGCTGTAAAAGTTTTTTGGTGGCAAAGGATGGTACCAGGGATTGAACCCAGGACCTTGCACATGTCAACCAAGTGCTCTGTCACTAAGCTTCAGCCCTAGCTCAGCTGTAGGGCTTTTTGATTGTTGTTTGTTTGGGGGTTTTGTACGTTTTCTTTACCTAGAAGAAGCTCTCCTCTATTCATAGTTTCTAGAGTTTTTATTATGAAAATGTGTAGGATTTGTCACCCTTTTCCTACATCTATTAATATGGTAATTTAATTTTTTTTATTTCAGATTTTTTGAAATCATTTTTTCTTACATAGTTCAGAGTGGCCTTAAACTGGTGATTTTCCTGTCTTAGTCTCCCAAGTACCGGGATTAGAGGTGTGCATCACCATGCCTGGCTAGATTTTCCTCTTGCTCTGTTGATGTGATGGATTGCACTAACTTTTCAATGTTGAGCCAGCCTTATATACCTGGGATACATCCTATTTGATAAAGTACAAATTTTTTTAGACATTGTTGGGATTTGTTATATTTTGTTAAAGATACTGTGAATGTGTTCAGGAGAGGTCTTCATCTGCCGTGTTCTTGTGATGTCTTGGTCTGGTTTTGACACTAATATGATCTTGTTCTCAAAAATCTACCTGCCACTGGGCCAGGGATTTAGCTCAGTGGTTCTGGTGCCTGTCTTGCAAGCGCAAGGGCCCGGGTTCAATCCCCAGAAACCACATATGATACTGGGTATGGAAACTCACGCCCAGCAGCAATCAGTACCACATACCACAGTGCCGGGCATGGTGGCTCACGCCTGTAATCCCAGCACTCGGGAGGCAGAGGGAGGAGGATTTCTGTGATGTGAGTTGGAGGCTGAGCTCAGGGCCATCCTGAACTACAAAGCGAGACTCTGTCACAAAAAAAAAAAAAAAAAAAAAAAATCTACCTACCGGGCATAGTGACTCATGCCTGTAATCCCAATACTCTGGAGGCAAAGACAGGAGGATTGTCTTGAGTTCAAGGCCAGCCAGGGCTACATAGTGAGTTCAGTTTGTACTACAAAGCAAAGACACTGTCTCAAAAAAGATTATTTTTTTTTAATTTAAAAAATATCTTCCTGGATCTGACTATTGATTAGGGTAAATTCTCAGCCATTGTTATTTCAAGTATTTTTGTTCCTTTCCCTCTTCTCTTTCTGTTATCCATATATATAATCTGTAATATAAATACACCTTTTGTAATTATCAGTTCTTGGATTATCTTCTTGTTTTTCCCAGTGTTTGTACTCTCAATTTTAAAATGTTCTATTGCAGTAACCTCAGACTGAAAAATTGTTTTTGTTTTTTTTTTTCCTCCTTCTAGCCTACTAATGAGTGTGTTGAAGACGTTCCTCATCTCTGTCGCACTGTATTTGCTTCCTAGCACTTCTTGGTTCTCTTTTAGCATTTCCATCCCTTTCCTGCATGTGCTCTATTTTCACCACTATCTTTAGCATATTAATCACAGGTGTTTGAAACTTTCACCCTTTTAATGATTAGTGAATTTTCAAAGAATCATAATCATTTGGGAATAGAGTAGTACTGCACTGGGAGTGTACTTGCCCAAATCAACTGTGAGTATATTCAAAGAACTTAGCAAGAGGAAGTTTGTTTTGTGTTTTAGGCAAAAGCACTTCATTTTCCTTTCAAAAAACGAGGTCACAAATTGACATCAACAAAGGAGAAGAGAGTTTTCAAAGATAAAAATGAAGACTACTTCAAAGTTTGAAGCAATAACTCTTGGCCCCAAGAATAACAAGGGCGGTGTGCGGCAAGGTTCAATTGTGAGGTAATCTGTGACACAGGTGTCCTTGCATAAGTGTTTTCTGTATAAGGTTATCACAGCCTTTATGTGAGGCTGTGGATCTGATGATCTTCATTAATAATTACTGTCAGGCAATAGTGCACATACATCTTTCCATCACCTTGTAGCATTCTCTTGTTGGGGTTGACACAGCTGACTCCCTGTTGACTTTTTTTTTTTTTTCAGACAGGTCTTGCTTTATAGTTTAGACTGGCCCTGAACTCACTATGTAGCCCAGGACGGCCTTGAACTCACAGCAATCTTCCTGCTTCTGCCTCCCAAGTACTGAAATTACAGGCATGAGTCACCATGTCCAGCACTGTGATACATGGTACCAGGGATTGAACTCTGGAACTTGTATTTGCCAGGCAGACACCAGAAGTACTAAGCTAAATCCCTGGCTCACCTCTGCCAACTTTCATATTCTCTACATGGTCATTACAACATCTTCCTGATATCTGATTCTGATGCTTGCTCTCTCTTTAAACTGTGGCTTTGGCCTGGTCATTTTGGTGTGTTGAGTGTTTGTTTGTTTTTATAGATACTCACAATATACTTATTATAAAGAATTCATGTACAGGGGCCGGGGAGTTAGCTCAGTGGTTCCGGTGCCTGTCTTGCAAGCGCAAGGGCCCGGGTTCGATTCCCCAGTAACCACATAACAATACTGGGTGTGGAGACCCACACCCAGCAGCAACCAGTACCACATACCACAGTGCCGGGTGTGGTGGCTCACGCCTGTAATCCCAGCACTCGGGAGGCAGAGACAGGAGGATTGTGATGTGAGTTTGAGGCTGAGCTCAGGGCCAGCCTGAACCACAAAGCGAGACCCTGTCTCAAAAAACCTAAAAAGAAAAAAAAAGAATTCATGTACATAAGCCTTTACTGGTGAGGTGGTAAATGTAGGGGGGTTGAGGAAATGTTTTATAGCCCCAGGACTGGTTTTCCATGGGCAAGTCTCTGGATGACACCTTCAAAAGTGCTTCCCAGTGTTCTCTCCCTTAGATGGGAAAAGGCAGTTAGAGGCAGTTGCAGTTGGGTGATTCTCTTCTCATAGGTCATTTAGACTCAAGCAAATCCCCAATGGGTCAGAATCTGGTCAACTAGTTTCACCAAGAACAGTGTTTTTAAGAAGTGGAGTGCTGGGCTGGGGAGTTAGCTCAGTGGTTCCGGTGCCTGTCTTGCAAGCGCAAAGACCTGGGTTCGATCCCCGGTAACCACATACAATACTGGGTGTGGAGACTCACGCCCAACAGCAGCCAGTACCACATACCACAGTGCCGGGCGTGGTGGCTCACGCCTGTAATTCTAGCACTCGGGAGGCAGAGGCAGGAGGATTTCTGTGATATGAGTTTGAGGCTGAGCTCAGGGCCAGCCTGAACCACAAAGCGAGACCCTGTCTCAAAAAACCTAAAAAAAGAAGTGGAGTGCTGTTGTATCCCATAAGTTCCTGTACATTGTACTGGGGTTATCATTCAATTGTAAAAACTGTTTAATTTCATCTTTAATTTCTTTTGTGACCCACTGGTTAGTCAGTAGAATATTGTTCAATTTCCATGGCTTTGTGAAGGTCTTGGGATTATTTTTGCTCTTCAGCTCTAGTTTCAAGGCACTATGATCTGAGAGTATACAGGTAACAATTTCAGTTCCTTTGCATTTACTTAAACCTGTTCTGTGAACTAGCACGTGGTCTATTTTGGAGAATGATCCATGAGCAGCTGAGAAGAATGTAGATTCTCACTTAGTAGGGTGAAATACTCTGTAGGCATTTTTAAGTCCATTTGTTGAAGAGTTTGGTTTAGCTCAAGGACTTCCTTATTGATTTTTAGTCCAATCGATCTATTTGTGATAGTGGAGTTTTTGAAGTCCCCTATTATTATTGTATTGGTGCTTATCTGGCTTTTCATGTCCATTAAAGTTTGTTTTATATAGATGGGTGCACTAGAGTTTGAGGCATAAATATTTAACAGTTATTTCTTTCTCTTGGATAGTTCCCTGTACAAGAATATAATGACCTTTGTTTCTTTTAATCATTTTTGGCTTAAAATCTATTTTGTCTGCAAATAGGATAGCTACTTCTGCTTTTTTTGCAGTTTCCTGTTGCATGAAGAATTGTTTTCCATCCCTTTACTTTCAGTCAGTGGCTTTCTCTCTGGATTAGGTGTGTTTCGTGTATGCAGCTGATTATAGGATCTTGTTTTTTGATCCATTCTGCCAGTCTGTGTCTCTTAATTGGTGCATTGAGACCACTGACATTAATGGTTATGACTGATATGGATAGACTTGGAGCCATCATGTTTTCCTGTTCTAGGTTCTTCTGTTCTTTGTTTTTGTTCTTTTCCCATCAATATCTTGTTTGGCTCAATGGGGTGACTCTGTTGGGTCTCATGAGTTTATGCTTTTCATTTTTTTCTCCAAGATATCCTTTAGGATATTTTGTAGTGCCGGTTTTATATGCATGAAGTTTTAAAGATGTTCCTGGGTTAGAAGAATCAATATTGTCAAAATGCCTATACTCCCACAACTATTGTACAGATTCAACACAATCCCAATTGAACTCCCAATGGCATATTTCACAGATCTAGAGAAGATAATTCAAAAATTCATCTGGAACCACAAAAGAGCTAGAATAGCAAAAGCAGTTCTAAGCAATAAGGACATGATGGGGGGTATTACGATCCTCAACTTGAAACTATACTACAAAGCCACTGTGATAAAAACCGCATGGTACTGGCAAAGCAACAGACCCGAGGACCAGTGCAGTAGATTAGAAGATCCAAAAACAACTCCAGACACACTAAGCTATCTCATTTTTGACAAAGGAGCCAATTAGCCTGAGTGGAGGAAGGACAGCCTATTTAACAAATGGTGCTGGAAAAACTGGACTCTTACCTTGCCAAAGTCTAAAGCTAGACCAGGCTCTTTCACTGTGTACTAAAATAAAATCAAAGTGGATTAGGGACCTAAATATTAAAACAGACACACTAAACCTGCTACAAAACAGGTTAGGTAAAACTCTTGAAGACATTGGTGGTTTAGGGAAAGATTTCATGAACAAATACTCCATAGCACGAGAACTGGTAGAAGAATTCAACAAATGGGACCTCATTCTTTTAAAAAGCTTCTGCACAGCAAAGGAAACCACCAACAGAGCAAAAAGGCAGCCAACAATGTGGGAAAAAATCTTTACCACCTGTTCCTCAGACAAAGGGCTACTATCTAGAATATATAAAGAACTTTAAAAAATCAGCCCACCCAAATTTAAAGACTCAATCCAAAAATGGGCATCTGAAATGAACAGACACTTTTCAGAGGAAGAAATAAAAGTAGCTAAGAAGCATATGAAGAAATGTTCAACATCACTAGTCATTCGAGAGAGATGCAAATGAAAACAACATTAAGATCTCATCTCACTCCACAAAGAATGGCTTTCTCAGAATTAGCCAGCAACAAATGTTGGCGAGGCTGCGGAGAAGGAACCCTTCCCCACTGTTGGTGGGAATGTAGACTCGTACTTCTGTGGAGATCAGTTTGGAGATTCCTCAAAAATCTACAGTTAGAAGTGCCATTTGACCTGGCCATTGCTCTGCTAGGTATATACACAGAATTAAAAGATTCATATCACAGTGACATATGTGCACCCATGTTTATAACAGCTCAGTTTGTGATTGCTAAATGTTGGAAACAACCCAAATGTCCATCAGCTGGAGACTGGATAAAAAAACCTGTGGTTCTTCTACAGAATGGAGTATTACTCTGCCATAAAAAAACGGTAAGTTTGAATCATTTATACTTAAATGGACATACCTTGAAGACATCCTCATAAGTGAAATAAATAGATCACAGATGTGTAAATATTGTATCTTTTCTGTGATATGAGAAAATGATGTATATGAGTTCTAGAATGTATGTCATATATTGTGAAATAGAAAATACTCAAAGCAAAGTGGGGTAAAGGGGGGAAAATGTGACTATATAACAAAAAAGAAAGGAAACAAAGTTTATTATGTGTATGGGGGTGAAGGTGGTAGAGTGG